>JAEQBH010008484.1:0-99831 GCA_016808115.1 Tetrastigma voinierianum | reverse complement strand
AGGCTGTGTCGACAGGTCCTTTGACAGTCGTTTCCTTTCCTTCCACTCTGGTGCTACCTCTTGTTGCTCCATTGGGGTTTCTCTTAACTTGTCTCTTGCCGTGAAGGGGCATCTGACATGATCCATCCACCGCTGAGGGGTGCCTCCTGTTTCTCGCGGCTACAAGGCTTCTCACATCCAGTTTCTTCGTAAATTTTCAGCACCAAAATTGTGAAAATTATTGTTCTTTATCTCTCACATATGAAACAAAAATTTCAAGTTCGTTCGTCCGAGTTTCTCTAATACTTCTGAGAGCGAACAAACTCTCTTGTAGCTTTTGGGTAGCCCTTCACGGAGTTCCCGTAAGTCCCCTCGGTTCACTTCACGGTCTCATCCCTCTGTATCCACCTACAACTTACACCCTCAGCCTCCTGTTTCGGAACATTCGACAGCCAAATCGTCTTCGCATTAATCTGCTTTCATGCGAACTGAATGTTGTGGTAAATAGGCTTTTGTTGAAGAACGGGTTCTTCATCCAAAGGAATTTGGGCCTACTAGTATAATTGAGCTTCTAGAGGAAGTCAACTTGCTTGCCTTTTTCCGTACCCCTATCACGCCCCTACCCCTGCCTAGGTGAAGAGATGGGGCGCGACACTGGATTGGGACTCCTTTACTTGACTTTATGACATTGGTGGACCTATTTCAATAAAAAAAATCCATATATTAGAATGTGTTGACTTGTAAAACTACCACCGTAGTGATGTTTTAGAATGTCTGTACATACATGCCGTCCCATTTACTTGTACTTACACAAAATTCATATTTTCCAAAATATTCACATTTACATTCAAAGAGCCCAAAGTCAGAAGCCTACATCAGAGTGGACTCCCCATTCTTTGTGTTGGCCTTGTTGTATGCGGACTGCCTCGGATGTCCTCTTCAGTACCTACAAGGATGAAACACACATGCTAAGCTTATAGCTTAGTGGGAAATATATAACATATATGACCACTTGGGGGTGGTCCACATACATATAACAAAATGGATTTATCAGAGTCTACATATAACAAAAATCTATATCAGAGTTTTTATGTAACATATATAATTCTTATATGAAATTTACATATCTTGTAGGAGTTCGAATAGAGATCTTGTATAGAAGGTACCGTAGGTACATTCTGAACAAAAGCGATTCCTTATGTAACCTTATTGTTCCATTATTTGATTACCATGTTATAAGCGTTTGTGTATAGGCCGGTGGCAATGAAAAGATGACAAGGATGCGGCCTAGTAAAATTTTACGAATGTAATAGTACGATGCGAGCAGGGCGGGTGCTTGCTCACGTAACAAGGTGATGTGGCATAATGCGGGTGTCTTGATCCTGTGAAGAACGAGGAGGCAATTTTTTGCCGTGTAGAGTGGCTTAACAGCCCAGTAGGAGTATCGTCGCGTGAACGAGCGTGCAGCCGTAATAAATTAATGCAGTAGCCTGTCTGAGGGTGTGTGGCACTAATCGGATGTGCCTATTCATTCACTGTAGGTCTTGACGGACATACAATTATATGTGTTTAGGCTTTGTTAGTTTGTTCTCATTCACACTTAAGAAAATAAGGGGCTAGAAAACGTGTCTACCGACTGGCTTGCCTCGGCGATGAGGTATATAACATTTCATATAAATTTACTTCTACTTGTGGACCACTGAGTCTTATTAGGATCTCAATTAATCTAATTTTTTGTGCCTAGTATCTTTCATTTGAAGTCTAACAAAAGAGTAGCAGTTTAGTGCTTGAAGAAATATGGCTTCTGATGTGGCTTGGCTGGAAGTGGCAGGTGCTACACCTGGCGTGGGGTTCTCGCTGGGGATAGCTTACGGGAGGTCTTGGGTGCCTTGGCGTAGGGACGTCCACCTGGCGGAGCTCGCCTAGGTGTGCACTCTTGTAAATTCGACTAAAACATGTTAGGAAAGGGTGTCACGATACAGAACTCCCATAAACTATTACCAACATATAATTCTAAACCAGTGCATCACAAATATAAACTTACAAAAATTTCATGCCATCCACCGTAGTGGTATTTCGGAGTGTCTTGTACATATATTCTGAGTCCCATTCACTTGTACTTTTACATTTACACTATCTCGAAATCTTACATTTACATTTACAAAATTAGGTCAAACCTACATGTAATTTGCCTCCCGACAATTGTGTTATTACTATTTGTCATCTGAGATCATCTAAACGTCCTCTTCGATTTACCTACAGGACAAACACCCGTGCCAAACACCTGTAATTGGAATCCATAAATATGAGCCACTTATACTTGATCGTCCACAATGCTACATAACATTTTATTCATATTACATTTTACTTCTCCATATCATTATGATTTAATTACATATTGCATTTCATATCATCTTCATGTTTCCATGCCTTTTATAAATTCAAAAATTTCATCTCATCTTATGTCATGCCTGCGTATTCAAAAAGAAAGTGGATACAGAAAGAGCTGTGTATTTAGTCTTATCAGCATATAAAAGACGATGAACTCTATCTACAACGTGTTGTATGACCTAGCGAGTGTGTGACCCAGCGGGGGTCTGTAATGACCGAATAGGGCCAATTATATGCGTGTTGCGGCATATGTATCCACATAGGCATACCTCTTATCAAATGCCAGGAACCTTAAGCGAATAAGTCGAACTTGTCGTTTTATCGAGTTAGAATTATGGACTTTTCATATCTCATATAGGATAATTACAATCACATGTATTCATATGGGATACATACAGACCACATTATTCTTCCCCGCTTGTGGTGTTGTCACATTATCACAATTTGGCATGCTCATATTCTCGGGATTCACATTTCTTGTCTTACATGGATTCATATATCAAACATTCTTGTATTTTTTGTTCATGTGATCATTTCATATAAACTATCATAATCATGTCAATGTACACAATTTTTATAACAGTCACTCTTTATAATTTATATGCAATTTCATTTACTTACTTCAATTCCTTTATTCGAAATATTCTGTTCAAAACCATCTCCGAATGCGAAAACCATATAAAAGACATTAGGAATGTTTTAAAGTTCTATAGTAGAAGACATGAAAATCATCTCCCAAAACGGGTCGGAAGCCGTATTTTACGGGTACAATAAGTTCGAACCTCTCAACATGCTTTCTTCAAGTCCATTTTTCCTCACATATAAATATATTTTATTTAGAAATTGGAATCACTCAATTGAATATCCATTTCGAAATTTATGGCATTTAATGTCAAACTTGTACATTTGCCAATTTACTGCGTGAGTGACTATGGACCCAATTTTAGGGGTCTTAACTCCATCATTTGACATTGGTTCCATGTATCAGTTGACTACAGTACTAAGATTTCTTCTCCAATTAGAATCATCTAATTCGGGCACGAAACAGATATGTCCTAAACAATCGGGACTACTCTATTTTCAAGCGAACATAATTTCCTATAAGCAAATACTTTTATGAATTTATGGGTATAATGGGGGTCCAAATTTTAATACACTTACTCCAAAGAAAATTTTCTCACAAAGTCTAGTTTACCCAGGAATTAGAATCACTCAATTTGGATGAGTGAAACTCGACTTATGACCTTCTAAATACCAAAACTATACCATGAGAGGATAACCGCAGGCTTACTCCTTATTTACCACTCAGGTCTCAAAAGCAGGGGACTTAGGTTTAGTTTGATTCTTGGTACCTTCTATACCTTTGTAGGTTTACCTCTCAGGGTTCTTTCCCAACTAGAATCACTCAATTTGGATGACTAATGGCAGGTTATGGCCAAAGCTCAAAGCTGTGGGTTTGGAAGAGTTTTGACAATATCTCCTCTAAAACCCCCAGCATTTTTCTTTATACAAAAATTCATCAATTGAGGACTACAACCAATCAATACAAAGCCAAAAGCATAGCAAAACAACTCTCAAATCCGACTTAAGTAACCAAAATAACACATACAAAGTTAGGGTTTCCTAACTCAAACATTAACAAAGGAGTTTGGAGAATTTCTAAACATAGTCAAACTTATACAAGTGTCCATACTTTCATACAAGTGTTCCATACTTATAATTTTATAGATCAAGGAGAGATTTCCATAGATCAAATGAGAGATTTCCATACATCAAAGGAGAGATTTCCATACCTTGATCTTCAAAGGCTTGAACCAAACTTCTCATCTTCTTCACTTCTTCTCTTGAACAAGGCTAGATCGAGAAATAGAGAGAATAAAAAACTTGGCTCTTCTTCTCCACACTCGTAAATGCCCTAGCCCTAAAACCCAAATGAGAAAATATCTCATTCAAGGACCGTCAGTCTTATCCTCTTTTCATGTACAAAGGCCTTGTTTGGTTTTTTTGTTCCCCTTTCCTCTTTTTCAATTTAGTCCATTTTAATATACTAATTGCCTGACAAACTTATTATTATTTCTAATTAATCATATACTCTTCTTCATTTATGGCCTTTGGGTCCTTAATGTGACATTTTACTATTTTACCTTTAACTCTTGAATTAATTCCAGGTTTTATCATTTTTCTTACTTAGCATCTAAATTCCGTAAAAATACACATTTACTTTTATTATACCCTAAACATGTTATAAAACTATTAAAGTTAATTTGAATATTACAACAATTCTCCCTCCTTAAAAGAATTTTATTATAATATTATTACACAGATTGAAGAGTTGAGAATTAACGTGCCCCTCATTGTCGATTCTTGGTTCCCCATGTAAGCTTCTTCCATAGCGTGAGTGTGCAAAAAACTTACTAGAGGACTTGTTTATTAGCCATTGCTTCACTTCACGAACGGAATAGCCTTTGGCTCTTCATCTAGGAGAAATCTTGTTACTTGTACTTCTTGGCACCTATGAGGAAATCGCGATTCATACGAGACGGTATTTTCGAAGCATAGACACATGGAATACATCCTTAGCAGCAACTACGGAGGAATTTGCTTAGAGAGGCCTTGGTCCAATTCTTTCTAAATCTCACTATGGGCTGATGGATCTTGGACTCAGACTTCCCTTTCTTTCCAAATATGGTATCTTCCTCCATGATGATACTTTCAAAGAATACTTTGTCTCCAACTATATTAATATCTCCTCTTCAAATCGACATATGACTTTTGTAGATCCTTGCGACCTTTAACCTTTGCGGAATACTTTTGAACTTTCGAAACCATCTTTACTATGTTTGGACCAATCGCTATGCTCATTCAATTTTGTCCAACACTACGGGGAGTTCTACATCTCCGACCCTTACAAAAGCTCATGGTTATGTCAATGCTTGATTGATAGCTGTTGTTGCTAGGCAAATTCCATTAATGGAATATACTTATCCCGACTTCCGGTGGAATTCATTACACATCCACAGAAGCATATCTTCAAGCACTTGAATCAACCTCTCGGTGTCCATGCAATGCGGGTGGAATCTTTGTATTGAATTAAATTTGAGTTCCCAAGGCTATTGTAATTACTTCAGACTGATGTAAATCATGGATCTATTAGACACCAATAAACAACAAGACACACCATGCAATCGCATAATCTCATCCACATATAGCTCAACTAGTCGATCCAAAGAATGAGCGTCAATCTTGGCGGTATAAATGGGCTGACTTTGTGAGCCTATCAATATCACCATACATAATCATGCTTCACTTTGTGTAAGAGGAAGACCAGACACAAAATCCATAGCAATATTATCCCACTTCCATTGTAGTGAATGGGTATTTAACGAGCCAGGATGAATTACGTGGTGTTTAGCTTTGCGACGACCATTAAACCATTTGAACTATACTTTGTACATCACTTTCATTTCTCTTTCCACTAATATCTTGTTTAAATCTGGTACATCTTGTTACCTCCAGGATGCATGGTAAATACCATATTATGAGCTTCATATAGCAACTTTTTCTTCAGCTCTTTATTAGCTATCACAAAATCTATTTTGGAAATACAAACTTCCATATTCTTTTACTGAAAAATAAGTCTTATCACTATCTTTGACCAATTGTACCTTTTTCTGCATCTCTTCATCATTTTTTTGAGCATCTATAATCATTTACTTTAAAACAAGCTGCGCTTTTAATTGAGCTAATATAGCTCCATTAGATACTATTCTCCATTCAGATTGTATTAACGAAGAATTTATCGTGCCTTTCTATGACATCATACCATTGGCACTAGGGTGGTGATCTATTATCCACGGTCATAATCTTTGGTGCTCCTAACCACACTCCGTTGTCTCGAAATTAAGCTCCTTATGCGTTAACAAATATTTGAGACTTTATGATCATAAATTTTGCATTTCACCATATAAGTGATGTCGCCATATCTTCAAAGCAAACACTACCACAACCAATTCCAAATCATGTGGCAGGATAGTGTGTTCATGTGGCTTATTTGTGCGGATGCATACCCGCAGCTTTACCGTCTTTCATTAACCTGAAAACCCAGGGCCAATTCTTGAAGCATCACCGTACAGGGTATACTCTTTATCGAGTGTTGCATCAATCTTTTAAGTGCTTTAACCAACATTTCCTTCAAGCGCTCAAAGAAACATATCTTAACATTTATCACATCCTCAAACTTTACTCCTTTCTAGTAATTTAGTGAGTGGAGAAGCTATGTGAAGAATCCGCTACAAATCTTCTATAATATCCTACTGTTGAGAAACTTCTCACTTGGTCGGTCACACTTCGGGGTGGTTTCCAATTCACCACAGCTTCAATCTTAGCGAGGTCCCAGCTCTTATACCCTCGGCCGAGACCTGATATGGCTAGGAATGAAACTTCCTTCAACGAAAATCACATTTGTTAAGCTTAGCATACACTGTATTTCTCAAAGGGTAGACTATTTTCAAATGTTGCTCATGCTCCTACTTATCTCTAGAATATACCAATATATCATTAATAAAGACCACGATGGCCCGGTCTAAATAGGGTGAAACACCTATTCATCAAATCCGTAGATCTTCTTAGGATTGCATTAGTCAACCCGAATGGCATTACGAGAACTCATAATGGCCCGTATCGATTTAGGAATCTTTGTCTTGGCGTGACATCTTTCACTCTTAGTTGATAGTACCACGATCCCGAGTCTATCTTTGAAGACACCGCTCCTTTTAACGAGATCAAAGATCTTCAATTCTCGCGTGGGTATTTGTTTTCTAACATCACCTTATTGATTTAAGTAATCAATGCACATCGAAGTAAGTGCCATCTTTCTTTTCACGAACCAAACGGCTCCACCCGGGGAGACACATTGGTGGATAAACCCTTTATCGGAAGCTCTTGTAGTTGAATCTTTAGTTCTTTCAACTCATTTGGAGCCATCTTGTGGTGCCACAGAAGTAGGGGCCCATTCTGATAGATCTCAATAAGATAAACCCACTTCTCTTCGGTGGAATACTAGGTAACTCTTCGAACGCATCCGAAAAATCTTCACAACAGGAATGTTACCAATTCTATTTGACCTCTTTTAGAGTCAAGCACGAAAATCTAAGGCATCACATCATTTTTCTTAGGAATCGTCGGGCTTGCATAGTGAAATCTGCTGGTTCATTGAGGTAGAGCAGACACCATGTACTATCACTTCATGCGATAATAACATCAGCCTCTTTTTTATCTGATCAATTATAGCGGGTTTAGACAACCAATCCATTCCCAAAATCAAAATCAAATTCACAAAATGGTAGGTCAATCAAATCGAGTAGAAAATTCCTTATCATGAGTAATTATAGAACTGAATTCTTATACACTCACAGTAACCTTAACACTTTGCCCGGGGGTAGTTAGATGCATATCATATAACAATCTCTCCTTTGATGTTATCTTATCAAACACATGCTGATGCATACATATGAATGGGTGAACCGAAGTGCCGATCAATGCACGCATCTCAATATCATATAGAGAAAATATACGGTAATCGCCCGGGGCATCACACGTCTTCCACGAAACCTTCATAGCATATTCTCATCTTTGTAGGCGCAGGTATAAGACAGTCCTTGTCTGCAGCACTATACCTCACGTCCTTTATATTTGAATCGAGACACCTTGACCCTTACCTCGTCCAGGAGTCGAAGGTGGTGCCAGTGAATCTCCCTCGCCACTTCCTTGCGTGCTCCTATTATCCCCTAACTCTCTACAACAATTCACCATGAAATGGTTTGTGCTTAGAAACACAAACATCACTCTGTCATCATCTGTATTACCTTATCTATGTGATGAGGAGCCTTTCTGGGGCTTGCTCGCGTCCGGTTAAAACACTGTACGGTTAGGTGCCACATTAGGCCCTTGCCTTCTACCTCTTATAGCCGAGCTATACCCTGATTGAGTTGGAGAAGGAAGAAGCTCCTCTTGAAAACTTCTTCTTTTGAAACCTTTCTTTGCTACTTGCGTTAGATCTCTTTACTTTCATTGCCGCTTGAACCAACTGATAGAAATTTACTTGTTGGAGTAATGTCATAAGCGCCAGATATCTTTTTATGGACTCATTTAGTCCATCCTCAAACTGCCTACATCGAAATGCCTTGGTGAGGACTGATTCAGGTGCGTACTTGCTTAGATGGCTGAATTCTTTCTCATATTCAGCTACTAACAAGTTCCTTTACTTTAGATTCAGGAACTGCTTCCACTTGGTCTCCCTGTACATATTAGAGACATATTTGGCCCTGAACTCTTAGACAAAAAATTGCCATGGTATGGGATTTGGAAGCTTTGGACTCCTCAACACTAGCTTCCTGATCATAACCTTGCGCTGCGATAGAAACTACACATGCCACTCTTTGATCGGGAGGCATCGCCTCCTCCATTATTCTTTGCGGCTTTTCCAACCATAATTAAGCTTTATCGGACTCTTCCATGTTTGACCCATGGAATTCTCATTATGTCTTCATCGTATGCAGTGGGGCTTTGGGAGGCATCAATCTTTCTAATACCCGAGCCATGTCTGAGATATCCTCAGTGAGAGCTTCATTTAAGCTTAAGGCGGGGCATGACTCTCACTTCGACAAATTCGGGGAAGAGTCAAGGCCAGGTAACCCTTGATATCTTGGGTTAACACTCTCAACTGCTTCTTCAGCTGGATTTAGAGGATGATCCATCTATACAAAACACAAGTACATCCACATCAGGCCAACACATTACTAAACACATGCTTTTCTATCATATAGTCTATTCTAGAGCCGCCTAAACCTTGCCTTTGATACCACTTAACTGTAGCGCCCCAACCTAGCACCCTGTGTCAGGAAAGGGTATCACAAATATGAGAACTATAAACCTGTTAACTTATATAATTCAAAACAATTATCTTGAAAATATAAACTTACAAAAAAGAATTTCATATACATCCCGCAGCAGTAGTGGTATTTCTGATGTCTTATACATATATTGAGTCCCGTTTACTTGGCGCTTTTACATTTACTGTCTCGAAATCTTACATTTACATTTACAAATCAAGTCAAACCATGTGTTGGTCCTATAGTTGTGTTAGCCTGCTTTGTATCTGGTCTCAGGGATGTCCTCTTAGGTACCTACACGGACAAACACAGTGCTAAGCTTTATGGCTTAATTAGGAATCCGTAAATATGGAATGACCTTATAGCGATCATCCACAATACTTCATAACATTTTATTCATATTACATGTGCTTTCATATCATTATAATTACATGTGCATTTCATATGTCTTCCTTGTTTCCTTTTATAAACATTCCAAAAACTTCATCTCATCTTATAATCATGCCTGCATATTTCAAAGTGGATCTGAGCTGTATGTGCGGTCACTGATAGCATGCGAGGCAGTGATCTCCTCATACTTCTTGTATGATAAGCGGAGACGCATTGTATTTCGTGGGGCCGTTGTAATGATCTAAATGGTGAGTATATTTGTATATTGCAGCATCTGTATCCGCAGCAATAGGCATGCTGCCCATCCATCACACCCGGGGAACATAAGTAGGTCATGGCAGTAAGTTTTATATGAGTTAGAGTTATCAGACTTTTCATATCTCATATACATGGATAATTACAATCACATATATTCATATGGGATACTTACAGACCATTATTCCTTTATACTTGTGAGATAGTACATCACGTATTATAGTGACATCTTTCATGTCTCGGGATTCATTCTTGTCTTACAGTTCATATATCAAACATGCTTGTGTTATGTTCATGTGATCATATTTCATATCAAAACTATCATAAGCATGTCAATGTACACAATTTCATATATGACCAATCTTAAAATTTATATACCAATTTCATTTACTTCAATTCCTTTATCTTAGAAATATTCTCGTTCAGAAACCATCTCCGAAGATATGAAAACCATATAGAGACATTAGAATGTTTTAATGTTCTATAGTAGAAGACATGAAAAATCATCTCCCAAACAAAGTCTAACTTTAACTATTACAAGTACAATGAGTTGGGCATCTCAATATGCTTCCTTTAAGTCATTGTTCCTCTGTCATCTACATTCAGAGTGGAATCACCATTTGAATCATTGAGCTTCAGTTATGACATTTTAATTCCAAAGCGGTATGTTTGCCCGGTTACACTTGGTAATTGACTGAGACCCGATTTAGGGTCATGCTCCATCATTGACATTGGTTCCTTGTACTTAGTTGAAACTATGGTACTAAGGGTTCTTTTCCAATTCAGAGCACCAAAACTCATGATATGTCCTAAACAATAGGGACTACTCTATTTTCAAAACATAACCAAAAATTTCCTACAAACAGAGCTCCACTTTGATGAAATTTTGGAGTAAATAAGTCTTAATTTGAGATACACTTTCTCGAGGAAATTGTTCTCCTAGAATTCTAGTTACCCGAAATCGAAATCACTCAATTAGGATGGTGAAATAACTATGACCTAAATACAAACTATGCAAAATAGAGGATGACACCCATATTTTCCTTCAGTCTAAAATAGGGGACTTGGTTCTAGTTTTGTGTAGGACCCCTTTCCGAACTGACCAGTTTAGGATCGAGCCAGAGTCAGGGATGCCACATTATCCACTCAATCACTCAAAATCATATCTTTGCGGAAGCGATTTCAAAATTTAGCAAGCCCATAACATTTACATTTAACAAAATACATTTACAATGAAGGCATTCAAACCTTTTCAAAATGATTTACGAAAATAGATGTTCAGAATTCAAATTGTTTTTATAAAATATCAATATCCAAAAGAAAACATGGAATGAATGCATGTTGAAACGCCTCGAAATTTCCTTCTTTATGACTCGGCGGCTCCTCGATCAGGTCCGTTTTTCGATCCCGCATCTATACTCGGTACCTGCGCGTTGGTAAAACAATCTGCTAAGCATTTCATACTTAGTGGTTCCTATACAAATCATTCCTCGATTTCGGTTTTTAAATCAAATCATGCAATTTAATAATTCAAACTTTCAAACCTTTATGGATGATCAATGTAAATACAATCGTATACGTATATGGTCTGATCGGTTATAGTTCGTTGGTCGTCAAAATTTCACTTTCATATTCAATATTTCACAATCTCAAATTAATTCAAATATGCTCACAAATTCAATTCGAGTTCTTGCAATTCAATTCGGTTTGCAATTCAATTCGATTATGCCAATCAATTCGAGTTATGCCACTAGCGAATTTAACCTATGTCTTGATATACGAGGATATCGAGTCAAACGCGGTCTCGCTTTGTTTGCGAGGCGATTATCAACGGTTTTATAACGGTCTGATCCATTTGAAATTTGCGACTGGTTATAAACAATCATTAGTGAACACTGCGTGCGGTCCCGGCCCGGGCTCGCGATCGGGTGACACATCAATACAATAGTTTTACTTGCGATGCTATTTGACCCCTATTGGTAGACCCGATCTATCATGTCTGAACTAAGCGGTTAACATTCTATTAAGGCGTTCAAATCTTTATAGCAAAGGGAAATCTGATGCAAATATGCATTTGTATAAATAGTTAAAGCTTTAAATGGTCATGCAATTTCGTATGCAAACATTTTCTGATCAATTTCTTCAAATCATTTAAAAGCAATTCAATATGCTTTTCTTGTCATTTAGAGCAAGCTTTCAAATATTAGGCGAGAATAGGAAAAAAATAAGACAAACATGCAAAAACTTGAAGCGAGGGTAAGTCGATAAGAACAAACCCAATCTTTACTTTGATTCCAATCTCGGAATCTCAATCTTAGTTTAAGCTTTTCCTCCTCGTATTTATTCAAAACCATTAAGAAACGATATTATTTGTTGCTAGTAGTTTTGGATTGGGATTGATTTTCGGAGTTTAATATGAGTTCAATTTAAACAAGCTATATAGATGGATTATTGACTCTCAATCGGTTCCATAGAGTCCAGAACACTCGAAGCGAGTTGGACGGGAAAGTTTATGACTACTTCGAGAAGTTGGAGGTCGCGTAGTCACACTACCTAGTCGAAGTGACTTGACCTCGATGCTTCGATTACGACACCTTCTATCCTCCTTAGGCATATGAATGAATTCTTGACTCAATGGGCTTTCCATAGAGTCTAAGAACCCCCAAAACGAAGTTCGGACGAATGAGTTATGACATTCCGAAGTTTGAGGTCATCGTGATCACCTGACCAGTGACGTCCCGGTAGTGGCGACCTCAGTAAATTCGGTCACGACACCTCGGTCGACCTTTCTATCTTCCTCGAGGCATATAAATGGATTCTTGACTCAATGGGCTTTACTTAGAGTGCAGAATGGACGAAGGAATTATGACACTTCCAGTTAGAGGTCGTGCGGTCGGCCGAACGGCGGCAGGCCGGCAGCTACGAGGATGGAGTCCTGGTGACCTATCTTGCGACCTCTATAGGATGAGGTCTGCTAACCTCTACAGGATAAGGTCTGCTGACCTCTATTGGATGAGGTCTCTGCCCGGCCTCTTGGATGAGGTGCGCGGCCTCTGAGGATGAGGGTGGCCGGCCTCTTCGAGGATGGTCTGGCCCCGACCTCTACGGGATGGTCTGGCGGCCTCACGGGATGAGTCTGTGGCCTCTCGCCGTTAGGTATTCAGTGGAGCCGTAACTTGGTCTACAGGGGGTCCAAGTCAGTGATTCAAAGCACAACATCAAGTTCATTGATGTGGCTACAAATTTACAAAGGACCCACTACCAAATTCCCTTTGTTCTTACCAAAATCAGCTCTGAGTCCAGTTGTCACACTTTACCACAATGTGGCAGCTTCCCATGGTTTAAATACAGCAAACATTTCCTAAGGCAAGATAACCACCCACACAGCCCCTTAGGGTGAAAATAACCCAAAGTAAGGAGAAGACTTACCTCTGGAGTTTGTCGAGAAACTCGATTCAAATCTCTACTTGCGACTCTTGTCACGAGGAATGACTTTCCCTCTTGTACCAGGAAAATCTATGAGTCGATCGTCGGAAAATCTAGAGAGAAGAGTGAGCCTCTCTCTAACTCTTCCTCCAAAAAATGGTTGCCTTACTCTCTCTTCTTTTTCCCTTTTCTTATGGATCACATAATCGTACTTTAAAAGGAGGAAACTTCCTCCTCTTTCCTATGCCACATGCCCTTTGTAGATTTTTCTTCTTTTTCTTTATTTCTTTTTTATATTTAGGTCCCTCCATTTCTCACTTATTCATTTAAGTCTCTATTATTTCCCTTGCTCATTTATTTCTCCTAATTTCATAGACATATAAACTTATTTGTAATTTGACCCTTAGGTCTAGGTACACAATTTCATATTTTCTCTTTTTCACTTGGGTTTATTTCGGATTATGTCATTTAATCACTATTCATCTAAAAATTCCTAGAAAAATGCAGAGTTGGCCCGATTATACGAGAATATATAATAATTTTATTATAAAAATTCTAGGAGTATTTTTAGGGCGATTACAACTCTCCTACTTAATAAAATTTCGTCCTCGAAATTACCTTGAATCAACGATTGCGAGATCTTCTTTGCTTTGCATCGTTAACTTCACTTTCCCGAGTGGCTTCTTGATCTTGTATGGTTTCTCCGTAGCACTTTGACTAGCGGAATCTTCTTGTTCCACGTAGTGCCTTCATGAGCCAAAATCTCTCTGGCTCTTCTTCGTCATTAAATCAGTCTTAGCTCAATTGTCTCAGAGGACTACATGTGATGGTGCGATCGGTACCTCCACGTAGCATGGACATGAAACACATCATGGATCTTCTCCAGTCCCAGGAGGTAATGCTAATCTATATGCCCACTTGGACCCACTTTTTCCAATCACTTCATAGGGACGATAAATCTAGAAACCGACTTGCGCTACTGCCGAATCATCACCTTCTTCCCGAGGCGATACTTTCAAAAACACTTTTTCACCGATCTCATATCGAATATCTTTTCTTTTCATGTCGACATATGATTTCTGTCTATCGATGGCCACCTTCAATCTTTCTCTAATAATTTTCAATTTTATTCAGTCTCTTGTATCAAGTAGGGGCTAATCACTTTCTTTTCACTCAATTCGAGTCCATCGCGCGGTGTTCTACATTTTCTTCCATATAAAGCATCATAAAGGCGCCATTCGATACTTGATTGGAAACGTTGTTGTCTGCAAAATTCAAATAAAGTAATGTCGATCCAGGAAATACCCTCGAAAGTCGATCCACCATGACTCCTTAACATATCTTCAGGAATGCGGATCACTCTCTCGAGATTGTCCATTGTTTGTGGAAAACGATGCCCGAAATTCAGTCGAGTGTCGAGGCCTCTTGCGATTTTCCCCGAAATCTGAAGTAAACCTTGGATCTACATGCGGAAATAATGGATCTGAGGAATCCATGTAGCAAACTATTTCCTTGATATCTGGCTCTACTAGCTTGTCAGTGAATAGTCGGTTCTCCTTGTTGAAGTGGTGACTTAGTCAATCGGTCTACTACTGGCGAGTGAAATGCCTTCTCCCACTGTCAGTGGTAACCTGACCATAAAATCCATGTTGATTCGGTCCCATTTCCTCCGGTATTACGATGGTGCAGTAATCGAGGAAAGACTTGATGCTCTGCCTTTGCTTTTTGACACACTAAACCACTTGGTTACAAATTCCGATATCTCGCGCATTAGGACCACGGAATGACATTTTTAAATCTCGATACATCTTTGTGCTACGGGATGGATAGAAAAAAGATCACTTATGTGCCTCTTCAAGTATGTATTTCCTCCAAATCATTCTGTTAGGAATTACCTGAAACCAATCCCCAATAATACAAAACTCCATTTTCGTTCACTGCGAACTCAGTTTCTTTACCATTTCCAATCTGATTTATTATGGCAACAATTTTCTCATCCTTCCTTTGTGCCTCTAGCACCTGATTCAATAAACTCGATTCTCGCTATCAGTGCACTTACCTCGTTACCATCATTCTGATGTGACAAATGAGCATTGACGGGTGACGTTTGTATTGAAACTTTCTATGAAGCGTCGCCACTACATTGGCCTTTCCACAGGTGATAATCAATCACGGAGTCAAAATATTTTATCGATTCCATCCATCTCCGTTGTCACGAGTTAAGCTCACCATTTGTGAGAATGAAATACTTGAACTCTTATGATCGATGTAAGATTAAACCTTCTCTCATCTGAATAATGTCTCGGAATTTTCGGTCTGAAATACAGTGCGGCTAATTCCAAATCATGCGTGGGGTAGTTCTTTTCATGCGGCTTCAACTGTCTTGAAGCATAAGCTACCACTTTACCCTCTTGCATTAGGACACATCCAAGTCCATTTAGTGACATCACTAAAACACATATTCTACCAGGTCGGTTGGTAAACCCCGAGAGCCTCGAGTTAAGAATGCTTTCAACTTATCAAAACTTCTTTGTGTTTTCCTTCATTCATACTTTATATTTTTAAAGACAATCTCGTCATGAAATTTTGAAGTCAAAGCCCTTCGCAGACCACATGTGGTATCACGCAAGTCAAGGAAACTCACTTGCCCCTTAACATTTCTTGGTGGCTTCCATTCAACAACCACTTCTATCTTCTTTGGATCTACTCGGATTCCTTCTTTCGATACAATGTGCTCAAGAAAGGACACTTCATTCAACCAAAACACACACTTGCTCAATTTCGCATACAACTGCTCTTTTCTGAAGTCTCGCATCTTACTCTAGGTGTGTCATGACTTCGTGATCTTTTAAATACACAGAATGTCGTGCATGAACACTCGACAAATTGAGTCCACATACGGTGAGGAAAACATGATTCATTAGGTCCATGAATCTGGCTGGAGCATTTGTCAATCAAACGGCATTACAGGAACTCATAATGTCCATGCTCCGTCCTAAGCAGTCTTATGCACAGCGATCACAATTCTCAAGCGTGTTTTGGTCGCATTAATCTTCGAAAAGATACTTGCACCTTTCAATTAGTCAAACAAATCATCAATTATGGGTAACAGATACTTATTCTTTAATGTTAACTTGTTCAGTTGTCTGTAATCAGTACATAGCCAAAGTGTACCATCTTTCTTTTTAACAAAGAGCACGGGAGCTCCCCATGGTTGAATAAACCCTTTTTCTAGTAGTTCTTACAACTGCAATTTCAATTCCTTTAGCTCTACTGGAGCCATTCTACATGCGCGGTGTAATGGATCTTTGGCGGTGGCTGCTAGTCATTTGTCGATAACCAAACTTCGATCTCCGCATGTGGGGCAATCACGGTAACTCTTAGGAAACACGTCAGGAGAGTCGCTAATAGTAGGGATATCGGATGCACCAGGCCTTTCGCTGCACATTATCAATCACATAAGCCAAGTAGGCTTCACATCCTTTAGCACCATTGTTACGGAGTGGGCTGGATATCTGATGGAAAATGGGTGATTTGACCTCTCACGATGAAAGTTACTTCATCTTCATTCGGTGTTCTTAGGTTCACCATTCTACAATCGACTATTGCGATGTGGACCAACCATTCCATCCCGATATCACATGAAACTCCCTAAGGATACTTCAATCAAATCTCCCAAAATTCATACTCTCGCATTTTGTTAGGACCCGATCTCTATACTTATGTTCACAATAACACTATGTCTGAGTGGGTTCGTCACCAAGATGTCATACTCGGTTTCACACCTCGGTAATTTACTCAAGTTGGGTATGTCGATTGTAAATATAGTGGGTTGAACAGGTCGATCAATGCGTAATACAGTAGTATCGAGATTTGGAAATTCTGGCTATCACGTACGGAGGCGTCGGTATCTTCCACTGCTTTCATTGGATATGCTCTAGGTACAGACACGACCATCTTGCCTACCCAAAGTTTTGTGTCCTTGTCTCGGAACACTGGGTAATGCAGCACTCTTGTTGCATTTTGTACCACCTTAAGTTGTACCCCGATTAAGAGTCTTTTGTAAATGAGCAGAGCTCTGACGTCTCTTTATTACATATCTCTTTGGATCCATAAATCAAACAAGCACACCTTAAGTCTCCAACATTCTGTATAGATTTCTCCCACAATGGGAGCAATGAGGAGCAGTTTATCCTCTAGAAGCACCTCTTGGTGTACTACCATGATTGTGGTGCTAGTAGTAGTATTCCTACCGTGCTTTGTTGTAGGTTGATTGGGTTTCTGTGGTCGCCCAATTTCTTCCTTTCTTTGTTTTTTTGCGGCTGGGTGGCCAAGATTTTTCTTTCCCTGTCTTTTATCTTTTCTCTCTTTCTCCTCTTTCTTTACTCTTTCAACATTCAATGCACATGTCACAATTTTGGAGAAATCCTCATGGCAAAATCCTATGACATGGGCTTGAATGTGGTTGTTAAGGCTGTCTTCAAACCTACGACACTTTTCTTCCTCACTCACAAGTATCTCGGGAGCATACTTGCTCAACCGTGTGAATTCTCTTTGATATTTTGTGACACTCATTTGTCTTTGTCTCAAATAATGAAACTCTCTCCTCATGTTAGCCAAATAGATGCGACCCACATAATGCTTCTTGAATTCATCCAAGAAGAACTTCCATGTAATACTCTCTAGTGGTGCGGTCCAAGTCATAGAAACCCACCACTGATAAGCCTCATCTTGTAGTAATGAGGTCGCACATTCCAACTTCTCTTCAGCTGTGCAATGCATTTGCACAAGCATTCGCTCGGTTCTCTCGAGCCATTTTTCGCCATAGAAGGCTCATCCTCATTCTTTCCCATAAAATCTATAGGTCGGTACCTTGCCATTCTCTCAATGGCTGATCGCTGTGGAGCAATTGCAGTTGGTTGCCGGGCTCTTTGCAATGCCTGAGCAAGCTGCTGAAGGATACCCATAGTACCTCCTGCCACTTGTTCTGGTTCATTTATTGATGGGGCATGGGATGCTTGCCCACCTTCCACACTAGCAAGGCTTGTTTGAAGGCGAGTCCCACGGTCATCCTCGACCCTAAGGGAAGCCCGAACCGTCCATGCTTATCCTGACCCACAACCCCGACAAGATCGCGTTAGAGTCATGTCATCCTTTATATGCAAATGAAATGCATGTTATACACAATTTCAAAATCATTTTACAGTAATTTTCAAAAATCATTTTTTGTAGAGCGCTAAACCTGAAACCTAATACTGCTCAAGATGAGGACCCCTTTCCTGGCCGACCAGTTTGGCGGATCGAGCGAAGTGCGGGATGCCTGATTACTGTCGCTCAAAAATCATATCTTTAGGCGATTTTAAAAATTTAACCCAAGCCCGTAACATTTATTTAACAAAATGCATTCTGATGAAGGCATTCAAGCCCCTTTTCAAAATGATTCTGAAATAGTGTGGAGTTTCAAATTGTTTTTACAAAATATCAATATCCAAAAGGAAACATGGAATGAATACTATGTGGAGCATACTCGAAATTTCCTTCTTTATGACTCGCGCTCCTCGATCGATTAGTTTACCGATCGCTATCTATCACTGGTACTGCGGCGTTATTGGAAACAATCGCGCTAAGCATTTCATGCCAATGGTTCTATACAAATCAATTCCTCGGTTTCAAGATTGTCAAATCATGCAATTTAATAATTCAAACTCAAACCTTTATGGATGATCATTGAAATACCCAATACATATACTTGTTATATATACAATCGATTTATAGTTCGTGATCATTCCAAAATTTCACTTTCATATTCAATATTTCACATGCTCAAATCAATTCAAATATGCTCACAAATTCAATTCAGTTATGCAATTCAATTCAGTTTTGCAATTCAATTCAATTATGCAAATCAATTCAGTTATGCCCTTAACGAATTTAACCTATGTCTTCGATATATAGGATATTAGAGTCAGCAGCGCAGTCATTGGGCTGCGGGGCCGGTATTAAGCGGTTTTATAACACAATACGGTCCTATTTGGGCTGCTGGTAGTTATAAACAATCAGATTAGTGAACCTCTGGAAATCACGGTCCATTTGTTTAGCTGATCGAATTGACACATCCAATACAAATAGTTCGCGTGCTGACACATTGGTATACCAATCTATCCTTAATATGAACTAAGCGGTTAACATTCTATTAAGGGCGTTCAAATCTTTTATAGCAAAGTACAGTACAATATGTACATTTGTATAAATAGTTCACTTTCAATAGTCATGCAATTTTCATATGCAAACATTTTACAATCAATTCCTTCAAATCTGTTTAAAACAATTCAACCACTAGCTTTTCTTATGCATTTAAGGCAAAATATAAATATTATAGCGAAATAGGAAAAAAAATAGAACAAACATGCAAAAACTTGAAACGAGGAATAGGAGTCAGTAGAACAAACCCAAAAATCTTTGCACTTTGATTCCAATCCTCGGAATCTCAATCTCAGTTTGGATTTTCCTCCTCGTCGACCCACATTCCAAACCATTAAGACAATATTGTTTGTATTGTGCTAGTAGTTTTGGTTAGAATTGATTTTCGGAGCTCAATATGAGTTCCAATTTCAACAAGCTATATATGGATGGATTATTGACTCAATGGGATTTCCATAGAGTCCAAGAACACCCGAAACAGAGTTCGGACGAAGGAGTTATGACCTTCCGAAGTTGGAAGTCATATGTAGTCACACCTAGCCGAGCTGACCTGACCTCGGTAAACTCGGTCTGACACCTTGGTCTGACATCTGCTATCCTCCTAAGGCATATTAATGAATTCTTGACTCAATGGGCTTTCCATAGGTTCAAAGGCACTAAAACGGAGTTCGAATGAAGGAGTTATGACCTTAAGTTGGAGGTCATACGTAGTCACACCCAGCCCGGTGACACAGACGGCTGAGGCGGCTAAATTAAATTCGGTCTGACACCTCCGGTCTGACCTTTCTATCCTCCACAGCTTATATGGTCCGTTCTTTACTCAATGGGCTTTCAGCAGTCAATTTAAGCCAGTTGGGACGGAAGGAGTTATGACCTTCAGTTGGAGGTCATCGTAGTCAGCTTGAGACGAGCGACACAGCGCGCTACAGGATGAGGTCTACAGGATGAGGTCTGCTGACCTCTACAGGATGAGGTCTGCTGACCTCACAAGGGATGGAGTCTGCCGGCCTCTTCGGGATGAGTGGCCTGGATGAGATCTGTTGGCCTGCCCGTCGACATTCGAGTAAAAGGAGCCATGCTTGGTCTCTGAGGGGTCCAAGATTAGAGAATTCAAAAGCCTAACATCAGAAATTCATTGATGGATACAATTACCAGAAGGATCCACTACTAAATTACTTTTTATTTCTTACCTAAATCAGCTCTGGAGTCAGGCTAATGCAGCAGCTACCACAATGTAGCTTCCCATGGTTTAAATACAACGAACATTCCCCCCAAGGCGAGATAACCACCACGCAGCCCTTAGGGTGAAAATAACAAAGTAGGAAGCCACCGCTAAGGTTGTCGAAACTCCAGATTCAGGTCTCCTCTACTTGCAGCTCTTATCCACGGAATAGCTTTCCCTCTTGCCGCCCAGGAAATCTATGGTCGATCGTTGGAAAATCTAGAGAAAGAGTAGAGCCTCTCTCTCTAACTCTTCCTCTCAAAAATGGTTTGCCTTACTCTCTGTAACTTAAAGCACTAGCATGGATCGCATGTCGTACTTTAAGGAAACTTGCCCTCTTCACCACACATCACAGCATGCCACTTTCCTTGATTTTAACTCTTTGTTTCTTTTTCATTTAGGTCCCTCCATTTGTCTATTATTATTCCATTAAGTCTCCTATTATTTTCCCCTTATAATATTTCTCCTAATTTCCTTAGACATATAAACTTATTTACAATTGACCCTTAGGTCCCCATTTTACAATTTCCATATTTTCTCTTTTTTCACTTGGGTTTATTTTCGGATTCAATAATTATTTAATCACTTATTCATCTAAAAATTCCTAGAAAAATACCAGGTTAGCTTGAATTATACCGAATATATAATAATTTTTATTATAAAAAATTCAGGTATTTTTGGGCAGCTACAGTTGATTCTTGGTACCTTCTATACCTTTGTAGAGTTTACCTCTTAGGGTTCTTTTCAGTGGAATCGCTCGATTTGGATGACTAATGAAATGGGAGTTATGGTAGAAACTAAAAGCATGAGTTTGGAAATTTTTTTGACAATATCTTCTCTAAAACATTTCTTTATACAAAAATTCCTCAATTGAGGACTACAACCAATCAGTAAACATTTGCAACCAAAAACAACTCCTCCGTCGACTTAAGCTAACCCAAATAACTTTTATACAAAGTTACAGGTTTTCCTAACTCAAACATTAACGAGGGAGTTTGGAGAATTTCTAAACATCTCCAAACATGCAAGTGTCCATACTTTTCATACAAGTGTTCCATCTTATAATTTATGCCGTCCGAAAGGAGAGATTTCATTGATCAAATGAGAAGATTTCCATACATCGAGAGAGATTTCCATGCCCTTGATCTTCAAAGTTTGAACCAAACTTCTCATTTTCTTCACTTCTTCTGCGAACAAGGCTAGATCAAGAAATAGAATAAAACTTGGCTCTTCTCGCACCCATAAATGCCACAGCGAAAACGATATGAAATATCTTATTCAAAGAGAGAGACCAAAATGTGATCTTATCACTCTTTCGTAATACGGCGTTTGGTTTTTCGTTTTTGTTTGTTTTAACTTTCCTCTTTTTTTCAATTTAGTCCCTTTCCAATATTCTAATTGCACAACAACTTATTACTATTTCTAATTAGGCATATACTCTTCTTCATTTATGACATTTGGGTCCTTAATGTGACATTTTGCTATTTTACCTTTAACTCTTGAATTAATTGAGGTTTTGCTCGTTTTCTCATAGCATCTAAATTCGAGAAAAATACACATTTGCACTATTATACCTAAGCGTATTTATAAAGCTATTAGGAGTATAATTTGGAGTGTTACGCTGCAGCGCAGCGTAGGGGGGTGTGTGATCGCGAGATCTTAGAAAATGGATAATTTTGCCATTTTCACCAGAAATCTTTCAACAAAAAAAAAAAACTAATAAAATAAGCCTAAACTGACTTAAACCAACCAAAATACACATGTATTGAAGAGTTAAGTTTCCTAACTTGAAACATAGACAAAGGGAGTTAGGTTAATTTCTAACATCAATTAGAGACTGCATACATGATCTTGAAGACTTGAACCAAACTGTGCCTTCCCACTTGAACAAGGAACACCAAAGAATGGAGACTCAATCCCAAACTTCTTGGTCCTCTGCCAAACCGTAAATGCCCTAACCAAATGAAAAACTCATAAACTCTCACAAGGCGTGTTTTAGTGCTTTATCTGAGTCCAGCAGGCCATGTTTGGCTTATCACGAGTTGGACTTAAATTTATCCTTTTGCATTTTTGGTCTTCAATTTCATTCCATTTACACATCAACTTATCCAATTCTTATAAAAATATATTATCTTCTTGAATTATGACCTTTTGGTTTTTAATGTTAAATTTTACCATTTTAACCTTGGTACTTAAATTTTCGAAAAATGCAAATTTTACTTATATTATATCCTAAACATGTAATAAACTATTAAGATATAATTTGAGATGTTACACTAGGACCGTTTGTGAAGCACATTGTGTTGGATTTTTATGTCAACATATGGAAAGGGATGGGTAACCTTACGAGCCCTAATTTACAAAAGGTTATTGTGCGGGGCCAACCCTTTTGACTTTTCCCATCATCAACTAGTTTCTGCAATGTTCGGATCTTGTGGGACAACAACCTGTCCCGGATTTGAGGGAGGTAGTCTATGTGTTAACCCATGGGAAGCTTTCGTCCCTGCCTGCTACTGGCAATCTACCGTCGGCTTATCTGTCCATCCGCTACTCTATTCTTCACAAAATCGGCATTACAATTGGCTCCCGAGGACCCATAAATCTGTAGTCACCAAGACTTTTGCCTCTTTCTTGTTCTTGATCGGCACAAAGCAGCCTTTCAACCTAGGCTGCATGATTTTTGACCACATCCTTCGTCATGCTGAATTTGAGTCCCACAAGTTTGGGTTTGGGTATCCGTCCATCATATTTGGCATTCTCCGTCGTCACCACCCTTTGATTGTTCACAGCACCGATTGCTTTAGTGGTTCCCCCAGTCCTATCCGGCTCAATTTCAAACTTTTCCAAGGGAAACATAAATAAGATATTTCGGTGGGTAAGCAGTCCTCCGAACCCAGTTTATCTTATAGTATTTGCTCTCCTTCTCTAACTATTTCTGCATATGTTGCACCATCTTCTGCTCCTATTTCGCCTACTATTAGTTATGTCCTCCTATCCTGGCTGCAAGACGAGCAGCGTCCGCTTGCTTCCCATGGTGATCACCTTGCCTCTCTCTTGGCTTCAACTCATTCTCGCCTTGCTGCGGTATTAGCCAGGATTGCTGAACTTCAAGGTGTCTCCTATGGTGCTCCTTCGAAAGTTGAGCCGCACTCTACACCTGCTCCTGCCTCGGGCCCTTGAATATTTTTTTTCGATTTGGCATTCCTTCCCAAAAACAGGGGGAGATATATGCATTTGCTTCGTTTTTTTTCAAACATCTCGTGTGTTGTTTTGGTTTATATATTATGGTTTGACTATGGTTTGGCAGTCCTGTTTTGGTTTAGCATCGACAACTTGTTTTTGTTTCAGTCTCTAATTAGGATTAACAGTTCGTGTATGGCTAGTTGCATCTACTAATGAATCATAGTAACTTGGCTATCAAATTCATGTTCTTTTTAAATATTGCTCATTTTAGAACTTGCTACTTCGATTGTTTTCAAAAGAATGTCAAAGGGTGATTGTTAGAGATTTGGATTGAGCACGATCTTTGTCAAAAAATAAATAATGTCCCTTTGCTATTGGAACTAAATGGTAAGTCGTGTCTTGAAACTGCTTTATCTTTCTTGGAAACGTATATATATGCTATTAGATTGTCAATGAAATATTCTATGTGACGGTTTAAAGAAAGAAATCCAAGAGTAATATTTATCAAAATTTTAATAAATCAAAATCAAGAGAGTTTAGGTGCGATATGATTTTACTCCCCTTTGGAAAGAAGATATTCTACCTCATCAAATATGGTATGGCTTAGAGAGAACTAGAGTGGAAATTGGATCTCTTGGAATATTGAGACGCTAAGGGCTTCATGGGCATATAAGAAATTGGTGTTGCACAGTTTTACATCAATTGAATTGTGAAGGTACACAAGGGAGATTGATTGGGAAGCTATCCACATTGGGATCAACTATCATAGGTACTGCTCTTATTCATGATGGTGAGCAGTCTTGATACTTCTTATTGAGAAGAAGTGATTAGGCTTTGTAGTAGTTTAGATGTTGTGCAAGGGGAAATAAGGGGAGCTTATCTTCATGTTTCACTATGAGGGAATTAGGAGAAGGCGATCAAGGAAAAATGGGGAGCCTTGTCTCACATAAGACCAACGTGCAACCTAATTAATATATACTGGAATCCTTAACTTCTAGGCTTAGCCTCGCAGACTTAGGCAATTTCCGAACCGCATAACCAATCTTGTGTCTCTGTATATGTGTGTTTACTTCTTTATCTATTCACATGATCTATTTCATTTACCTTATCACTAATACGTGATAGTGTCTAACATTGATGAAACATCAAATGATCTTGTGTATACAAACAATTGTGTTTTTTCATTAACAAAACCCTATCACAGGTCAAATATGTTATTCTCTCCAAACGCCCCCTATTAGTCATTGTTCTTCTCTCTTGGTCAAATATGTTCTCTCCTTAACCTTCTCACAGAGTTCCAGCGACACAAATTTAGACACCGAAGGCGAGGTATGGTTTTGCTTTGCTTTCGTAGATATTCGAAATATCTTGGTGATTATTACTTTTGTTAAAAATGATAACACTATTTTCTTTATTTTTCTAATTTTATTTTTGTTAGTTTGGGAAAACAGCTTTCATAAACACTTCTTATCCTTTCACTTTGGGATGATTTGAAGAAAAGTACAAGAAAAGTCTTTTGTGAAGAAAAACATCTCATATGTCACGAATTGTTTGGTTGATGTTCATCACAGTAGTAAAAGAGTTTTTTGAAAATCAGTATTTTGGTTGATTTGAGTTATATGTGGCGAGAGCGCTATAGTATTTAACTGAATCATTGGTAAAATTTTATTTTCTTGAAATTTAGATAGATTGACTTAATTAAGTTTGAAGAATTTATAACTAGTTTAAAGACTTTACCATAAAAAAAAAAGTTTTGGTCATTTCTACGCAAATTGGTGAATTGAATCTGTTTAAGTTATGATGTGGCAGGTTAAATCAATTTGATTGAGATGAGTTTTATTTGAGTTTTAAAATTGTTTTTTATGTTGTGATTTTTTTAAAATAAAATATTTTTAATGGGTAGAAAAAAAAATAAAAATTTCATTATTGTTGCTTTAAATAAAAAAAATGAGTATGCTTTAGATAGTCTTGTTGCATATTTGAAATGGAACCCAAATGAGTCATAGTTCACCTCATATGGGTATTTTAGTTTATTAGTGCATTATTGTTTGGGGTGCCCTAATAAGTGTTTTTCATCTACTATATTTGTTGTGTTAACCATTATGTTTGGATGTCCTCCTTGCTCATTTGGATGTATTCCTTGCTTGGTAGGTTGTTATGGCATGGTTGCCAGTAAGACAAGAGATGAGAATGGTTTTTGTATTCATTATGTGCATGATGATGATGGAAAGCATGCTCAACATGCTTTTGTTGTTGGCAATTGTCTTAGCTAATAGGAGAAGGAGTTCAAAGTTTAGGAAGAGCATTAAATATGCTGACCTTGCATTGAGTAGACATAATATTAGATCTATCAACTTAAACGAAATGGTTTGCCATAATGATAGGAACTGTGTTGATAAATGTAGGATGGATATAAGAGCTTTAGCTAAACTCTATTATCTGCTAACAACTCATGGGAAATTAAAAGGAAATAGGAGCATGTCAATCAGTGAACTTGTAATATTTTTGTCACATTATTGCACATAATGTGGAGAATAGGGTCTCAAATGACAAACAACCTTGTCTAGTAAGACAGTAAGTAGACAATTCCATTCAGTTTCGAACTCGGTTTTGAGGCTGCATGACATGTTGCTTAGGAAGCCAAAACCAATTTTAGAAAATTCCATAGATGAGTGGTGGAAATGGTTTAAGGTACATGTAGGAAAATTTCATCTAAATTATTTTTATTTCAACATATGCAGTAAATTAATTTAATTTTCTAATATGGGTTTAAGGTTGTTTGGGTGCATTAGATGAGACTTATATTAAGGTCTATGTCCCAATAGTTGATTGACCATGGTATTGAACCAAAAAATATGAAATGACAACCAACATTTTGGGTGTATGTGCACCAGACATGCAATTTATCTATGTTCTACCGAGTTGGGAAGGATCTACGGTAGATAGTAGAGTTTTAAATATATTAGTAGAAAAATGACTTAAGATTCCCGAGATGTCGAACATAATTTTTCCAACACACATAGTGATAGGATATAAATTAACAAATATTTGGTATATATATATATATATATATTAATGATTGCTCATACATTATCGGTAGCTCTTTTCTCCTCTCATATTCTCTGGAAACCCTAGTTCCTTTTGTTCTTTCTTTTCATCCCTATTAGAAAGGAGGGGTGATTTTTTTAGCCTTTCTTGGCATGAAATCACCATTCTCATCGTTCGTCCACTTAGATTCGGGCAATTTCTCTCAATAAAGTGATTTCTTACATCTAATATGAGTTTTCATTCGATTTTCCTTTGTTTTTTTTTTTTTTGTGTTTTTATCGCCGACTTGTTACGGAGTGTGGTTGTGTTGTCGTATAATGGTTGTTTGTTGGTTGGGTTTTCGTTTGCAAGTGTTCAAGCCCGGGGAGCTATTTCCTTTCGGACAGGAATGTAAGACCCGAGAAATTCTAATTTATGGAAAAAGGGCAAAATCGTAATTTCGGTTACAAAATTGTAATTTCGGTTACAAAATTGTAATTTCGGTTACAAAATTGTAATTTCTGTTAAAAATCCAAAATTTATTCTCTAGATCTCGGATGATGAAGCAGTTTCCGTTGGAGATCATCTCGCGAGAAGAAATCTGGTAACACGTCGAATTCGTGTTGGTCCAGAGACGGTCGAATTTACGTTTCGAGGCATCGAGGTTAGTCTTTGTAAAAGCGATTTTCGATGCGACCGAAAGTCACATATAACACGTACTCATGTGCCATAAGTGGTATGGTAAGGAAATGATGATAATCAGAGGCCGAGATAGTGCAGAATGTCATTGGGAAAGGGGACATAACAGTTATTAATGGAATTGTTTAAGTCATAAAGACAAAATAGCCAATAGGACTTGTCTTCTCCAATTAGCCAAGAGCAAAACGTGAATTAGGGAGGGATGATCACATTAGACAAAATGGAGTTCTTTTAGAGTGAGAAATTACGCTTCTCTCTAAAATCTGGGAGATCCGTAGTCGCGATCTTCGGGGACAAGAAGGAAAGGCTGCTCACGCGGAGAGGGCTTGGCGTGGGTCTTGGTTGGGAGTTTCCTCAAACTCCGAGAGGTAGGGGTTCTCACTGCTTGAGTTCCTTTATTTAAGTGTTTTCAATGTTTTGATTAGAGCGAGGCGCCTTGAATGGCCGTTTGATCGATCAGCTTGGGGCCAGGAATTGATATAATTTTTGAAACCAAATGGAGCATCCGTGACTGCCACGGCTGATTTGGGTTGTTAAATCTTGAAATTTTGTATTAAATCATGTATTGGTTTGGATGAGGCCGGGAATGATCGTGAAATGCGGGTTCACAAAGTGAACCGATGGAATTGATAGTGGGCGTAAGCCCTAGGGTTTCTTGTTCATAGGAATAGTGACACGAAAATATATTTTGTGTGAAAATGTGTTTGTTCAGTGATTCAAGTTGAATTGCTTTCGTGTTTGATCATTAGTCCCAGTGAGCTAATTTTGATGTATGAAATGAGAATTTTACATGGCAATGATTGTGTGAATCGAATGTTTTGTAAATATATGCGTGTTTATATATTCTGTATGAATTAAACGTGGAATTAGCATACATGCATTCCATATGCCTTGGAACACCCCTAGGACTATAGGAGTGAGTGCATGTGAGATGAGTCTGAGAAAATGGTTCGGAGGGTTATGCAAATATTGAGTATCGGAGGGTAGTCGACTAAATATCAATCCTCCCGGAGGCGGTGATTGATATATACACATCGGAGGGTTGTCCACAAGCAAACAAAATAATAATTCTCATACGAGGCTTAGGCGAGTGTGAGGGAGTCGGTGAGGACTCGGGTACGAGATGATGAGTTAGACATTCAAGTAGGATCATGCATTTGCTTGAATGTGTGTTTATTTTGGAACACACTGCACTTAGGTGAGTAGCCAGCAGAGCGATTCAGCCTCTTTGACATTAGCTCACCTTGTCGAGGATATTATTTTACGGTACGGGGAGAGTGCGAGGGACGGCTCGTCCAGAGGCGGAGTTGTGAAGAAAGTAGGGTTGTGGCTTTGATGATTTTATACATGTATTAGAATTCTCTAATTTTGATATATATGACATAAAGTAAATTATTAACTCTTAGAACTATTGGACATAGTTGGTATGTTTACGGATAATTGTTATGATCTTGTTTATGGGCCCAGTGGCCGTTTACTCATGTGATGATATATTGGACTGTTGGGACAGACTTGTCTGGTGTGTATTTGGGTAGAGCTCACGGCCTAGGAGACTGCACACTTTGATTTTAGTGGCGTCGGGTAACTTAGACATCCGTATTCCATGAGTTGAGTGTGTGGTTGTTGGGAGAGGCGTCACAAAGAATTCATATCAAATCCATGTTTGTCTATACGCTTTATCAGATATGGAATCTTAGGTATTCTATGCATCTTATGATTACCAATTGTATAGGTGTTGAGCCGTTTATTCTTGTTATTAACCTGGATGTTGTGTCATCCTTTAATGTTTCGGCACTTTGGTTTATGTGTACAAATATAATATATTGTTGTTTTGAATCAATGAAATTTCTCTTTAAAAATAAAAATAAAAATTAATGGTTGCTCAAATCCTTCCCCATTTTGTGTATCCAGTATCACACAAATAATAATTGTATATATATATATATATATTGATAGGGTTAATAAGAACCCGCGGGCGGCTTACTTGGGGCGAGGCGGGCGATTGACACGAAACCAACTGAGGCTACTCATTCAAACCCCGAAGGAGAGACATGCCCATTGGAAGCATTAGGCGCTTTTTGCGCAGAAGCATTCAAGCCTTTTGGTGCAGTCTAAGAATGAGGTCCAACTTGCTTGGGCCAAAAGGCCAGAATTATGGGAAGTCTCCCATAGGTACAGAAAATAGAATAATCTCTAATATTATATTATTACAATCCCATCCAGCATAACGATAAGGGAAGGAAGATTATCGGCTCATTGCTCTTTCTATATTCTTTACGAATCAGATGCCGATAGCCAAAATATCTCATCGATAAGGGCAGATCCTGAGTCACCATCCATTTGGTTGAACATCTACTACTCATCTACAAGGCCACCCATCGATTGAAAGGTATGATATTAATGCGCGCGTATGCGTAACACATTCGCCCTCTAGCGATCCATCCTTCTCTCGGGAAGAAAGCGCTTAGGCATCGGGCGGCCCGCGGGTGAAGCCCTCATGACCAGCTTCTTTCTTGTTTTTGCGGCGATCCTATTTCAGCGGGACGATCCGAGCCTGTAATCTAACCCATCGGCCAATCCAGGTGCAGCCCCAGCGACCCCTATGCGCTCCCGGCCCGATTCCGGTTGAGAAAAAGCATCATCCAATTGGCGCCGTTTGGCCAGGGCAGCCAGTTCCTTTATAAAGTATAATGATTTCGGTTACTGATGAGTATCGCTTCGAACACAAGTAGAGCAACGCTAATCCTCTGGATGCAGACCAGCTAGGCAACGCGGATAGCCCGACCTCGGTGCGTTAGAAACAATGCGGGCCAAACACGGGCGGGTAAGGCACTCAGCCTCACGATCAGCGTCACAATAGAAGAGTTGAAACTGACTCACGGACAGATCGGCGACCACGGGAGCGGCGGAGACCGGAAGGCCATGACATTCCCCTCGCCCGAAGGACAACACAACATTGGCGCTCACCGTGGGCGAGCGGCGAATCGGCCGAACCCTGGGCTTGCGGACCACATCTAGCCCACGGAGGAAGGCGACGAAGGAACACTTGGAAACACGTCGGGAGCGAAGGCTGCGCCACCCTCGGCTTGGAGCGGAGAACAATCGTAAGAACGGAGGTTGAGCCTCCAACAAGAGCTCAGCCGTGTGAGAGAGGTAGTAAGAGGACGCGCTCATGACACTATGGATACCTTGGTACGACAAGCGGAGTCACCTGCGTAGGGTACTCCACTTTCCCCTTCCGGTGAGTTCGAATGCCACAGATGGAAGCTTTCGATGGCACCAGAGATCTCGTCGATCATCTGGCCTTATAAAACCAAATGGAACTGCATGGGTATCAAGATCCGGTGCGATGCAGAGCTTTCGCTATCACCCTAAAAGGCCCATATATGGTTCAATAGACTTCCACCGTCGTCGATCTCACTCATTCGAGGCTATCCATTGCATTCGTCTCTCACTTCATTGGGGTCGGGACATCTGAGAAAGCCAAGTTATCATCTGACCATCGAGCGGGGCTGTAGCACGAGTCTTATGTCTAACGATTCAATGCAGGAGTCTCTAAGGTAGATATACCCGACGAAAGTTCGCGATCCTTTGCGTTCATTGCGCTTAGGAATTCGATGAAAGCCTTGATGTTTCCATCTCGGAAATCCACCCCAAGCAAGCATGTACGAGGTGCTCGCAAAGCGATATAACGGTGGAAAAGCCCTCATATCAAGAAGAAACTCTTCACTCATGAAAAAAGCGGGACAAACAAGCGACGAGAATGAAGCCACGAAAAACAAAAGAGGCCGGGAAGGATCTCTGCAGAAAAATGGGCTTGATCACGATGGGAACCTCGGAGATCGTCTCAGTCACCACAATCAGAAAGGCGATGGCTATTAACTCCCGGCGTTCCCATAGCGACCGGTATCATAGGTCTGTGCGAAGTGCGAAGCGAATAGTTCTGGTGGCGACTCGAATGAAGTGGAGACCGCTGACAAGAGACAACTCAATCTTGCGAGTTCCATAGATTTCTGGACATCGCACGGGCTGACTGCATACGACTTCGAGAAATAGAGTACCTAATACGGCGCGGATACCTACGGCTTCCTTATCCCTGGCGTCGGACTCGAGTCAAACTCGAACCGGAATTTCGACTCGGCTGACCACCACCTCATTGAAGCGGTTGTGACTCAATACCAACAATCCCTAGGTGAAATATAGGTAATCTTAGGAGGATTCGCAGGAGGCGGGGAATCGGCTTCATTTCGGGCGTCTATGCGACATCGGTCGGCAGAGATAGCGGAAATTCAAGCGGTGTCTAAAGCTACCGCGCCGACATCCATGCATTCTCATTTCGGACACGGAGGATGCCAGCATCCTCATGACTGACCAGTGGTCGTGATTGTGGCCCAGCAAAGCCAGTTTATCGGGTCCTAATTGACAATGGGAGTTCAGCCGATATCATCTTCGCGTCAGCCTTCGATAAAATGGGCATTGGAAGGGAGAAACTAGAGCCCGTCAACACTCATCTGCGGGGGTTCTTTGGGGAAAAGGTATTACCTCTAGGCTCAATACAATTGGTACTCACCTTGGAAGTCCCATGCCCGAGAGGCGCGACTACGGCAAGATTCCTCGTCATAGACGCCCCGTCTGCTTATAACATGTTGCTAGGCGGACCACTCTCTCGATACAATAAAAGCCATTACTTCCATATCATGATGATCAAATTCCCTACCATAAACAGGGTAGGAATGGTTCGAGGAGATCAGCGAGTGGCTAGGGAATGCTACTCGACATCAGCCAAACGAGAAAATGGTCGACAACATATACGGATGACTCGACGCATGCGTGACGAGGTGCTCACTCGACTTGAAGCCCTGGGCTAGGCCGGTATTGTTGAATGGCGATGCTGAACATCGCCTATAATATCGGCTCCAAGCTATGAAGACCTCAAAAAACCTCCTTATTCGTGGAAGCGAGAACAAAGACATCTTATGGAAGCGGACATGGGAGAGGTGATCCTCTGGTAATCACTTATAGGGTGAGCGTCGGCCCATCCTTGGCTTGATCAAGCGAGGAGGGCTTGGGAAGGCAAGCCGTTAACGAGGAAATTAAACAAACTTCTGATGGACGATCAGGGAGGTAGAATATTCTGAATGGCTAGCCAACGTCGTACTGGTCAAAAAAGCAAATGGCAAGTGGCGACTCTGCATCGACTTCCATGACGCCGACAGAGTGTGCCCGAAGACGGTTTCCTCTGCTTGCGTGGTCGACCTCATCGTAGATGCCTTGCAGACACGAACTCCTGGGTTTTATGGATACCTTCTCCATTACAACGGATCGGTATGGACCCGAGCGACGAAAAACCTCGGTCCGTCGGCCCGCGAAGACCTATTGTTATTGTGTGATGCAGATTAGGGCTCGAGAAGCGGGGGCTTCACGTGGGGTTGGTGAATCGGATGTTCGAGAGGCGGTGAGCCTGACGGAAGTATGCATAGATGATATCTTTGGTAAAATCCACCCACAGTTGAGCTCCACCGCTCATCTGTAGAGCGTTCGGATCTTGAGAAACTACAACATGGCCGAATCAGCGAGTGTGCCTTGAATTATCGGCCGGAAAAATTCACAGGTTTCATAGTCAACGCGAGTGCGTAAATCGAACAAGATAATTTGTGCTCGACATGCCTTAGCCATCGAATAAAAGGAAGTTCAGCGCGGCGGAAGGATTGCGCCTTAAAGCGGGTCGTGTCGGGCCAGTATTCATCTGACCTTTCTTCCAGTTACGAAGAAGCCTTTCAATGGGATCTGAAAGTGCGAGGAAGCATTTCGACGGTGAAGCATGTTGAGCTCCACTCCCATTCTAGTAGAGTCTCATGAAGGGCTCCTCACCCATACCCTAGCTATACCAGACTTCTCGACCCGGTGCAGGTCCTCGTCGGGGACGAAGAGCCGGGTATAACTTGTCAGGTTTACTATTGCAGGCGAGCTTTGAGAGGAGCGGAGGAGGTACCCAGGATGGAGAAACTAATTTTGGCCTTGTGTGCGGCTGGAAACCCCTCATGCTACTTCGGCTCACACCATAGAAGTTCCAACGAATGCAGATGAAGTAAGTGTTACATAAACCGAAGTCTCGGAGAGGGTGATGAAGTGGGCCATGAAATTTGGCGAGTTCGACCTCAGATACAAGTAGAAAACGCAATAAAAGGACGAGGTCTTAAGCGGAAGCCGTCATGGGTTCACCTCTGCGAGAACACCTCCTGCCTTTCGAAGCAATGAATGACCTCCCATCTGGAAACTCTACGTAGATGGAGCCTGAATGCCTGAGGAGCGGAGCGGAGTCTAATCTTGACCTCTCCGGAAGAGGAATAGGCATTGAATGCCGCACTCGAGTTCGATTTGGCCTCCAACACTTGAGGCCCGAGTATGGCGAGATCATAGCGAACCTCGGCCTCGCCCATTCCTTTTGAAGTTGACCATTTAGAGATGCAGACTCCAGTGGTAGTAAGACAAATAGAGAACACCTACGAGGCCCAAAAATTGGAAGGATGATCCTGTATCTCCCGAGATGCGGTTATTGAAAGGATTCGTCTTTGGTTTAGGTCGAGACATGTCCCCCCCGGAGTAGAGAGAGCTCTGGGAGCCGGCCTTGGCGAGTTAGCACGCGACCTTACGGGAAGACCTCGGCGGTCGATGCACCAGTGAATACACAGCGAGGAAACCCTCACATCAATCTACCAACGACGTGGAGGTTGCCCGAATTGAGTCAAAGTCGAGTTGGATGGACCCCATTTGGGATTATATAATAGACGGGCCCATCTACTGACGACCAGAAAAGCATCTAAAGTAAGGATGAGTGCCGGGTTTTACCTAATCACGAGGGAAGCCTATCGGCGAGGATTCTTCACAACATCCTCGAGTGCATCGCGGGGAAAAAACATTGAATACGTGCTAAGAGAAGTCTGCGGGGTATATGCGGAAATCATATCGGACCCGAGCATTGCGGGAAGGTCTTGAGGCAGGGGATACTCTTGGCCCTGTGCCAAAGGCATAAACTGAGAGTCGAAATGCGGGATGCGCGGGGGGCACGCGAGATCTCACGCCTCCCATCGAGCCGCGCGTCGATCAGGCCTGGCCGCTGTGATGAGTTTGGACATCTTGGGACCTCACGCCTTGGGAAGGGCGATGTAGAGACTCATCGTCGTTGTAGTAGATTACTTCACGAGTGGTGACGAGCCTTTGTTCACGTCACAGATAGATGTTTTGATCCATTCTCGTTTAGAATACAGGTATGACAGCGTAACGGTTGGCGGCATAAATGAAATTATCTGCTCGGAATTAAATTATTACTCGTCTCCGGCACATCCAGTCTAGCAGACGGGCGAAGTCTGTCAAGAACCCTTAAGGCGCATTGAAGACCAAATTGGGAGATCTAAAGGAAAATGGGTGAATTACCTCCTAGAGGTGCTATGGAGCTCTGAATGACTCTGTCAGCAACCAGAAAGCCCATTAGCCTAGCCTTTGCTTGAAGCGATAGCCCACATCGGTCAGTTAAAGTCCCGGATCGAATTAGTAACAGTGGAGCATAATGACGAGGCTCTCTGTCTAAATTTGGATCTCTTAGATGAAACGTGAAGCGGGTTCTAGGCGTGCAGAGAAGACTACCAAAGGAAGGCAGTACTACAGCAAGGTCAAACCTAGAAGCTACATGGGTGATTTGGTCTTAAAGAAAGCTCTTTTGACAGGAAGAATCCGGCACATGGAAGTGGGTCCCAATGGAAGGCCCCTTTATGTATCCTCGAGTCGTCGGACCCGACATTATGAGCTCCAAACGGAGGAGGGAAAATTTTACGGCATGCGGAATGCGGAACATCTTAAGCGTTTTTATTAGTGGGCCTTGGTTTGTAATCTTTTAAATGAAGATTTATCGATTTTTCGGTTAACGATTCGACGTTCACTAGTTTATTTTGTTAAAACTGTCTATGACTTCGGACATATAATGCTCGGAAAATTACATAGAATGAAAGCTCATAGACATAAAAGGAAAAATCTCTCTTTATTCCAATGTCGGATTACATTCGATTTACATGGTGGGTGTCGCCGATTACATCTTGAAGCTTCGGTACAAGCGGTTCCCTTAAAAAAATGAAAAAAAAAAAAAAACTTGAGAAGAAAAGGAAAGAAAACAAGATAGAAATAAAGGGAAGAGAAAGGTGGAAAATAGGAAAAGGAAGAAAAAGGGATGGAAGGTTTGTGCGGAAAAATAAAAGGAGAATGAGATGTGGAAAAAGATGAAAAGAAGGAGAAGGAAGGAAGAAGAAAACTGAGAAAATGGAAGGCGACACAAGAAAGGCAGCCGCCCTCTCGAAGCTACATTCCTAGCCTGCGAAGCTAGGGAATAACATGACTCCCATAAGGAGACTGAGGGAAAAACACAACTCCTGACAGAGGTCCGGTGAACGAGATCTTGATTGGATCCCCAGGCGAGATGTCCAGTTTTGGTAGCTTCATCTGGAAATTCAGTACGGAAGAGGCGGAATATTCAAGGTGAAAACTCCATAGCAATGGAGCCGCCATTTATAAGGAGGCCAAAGCATTCAAAAAGTCGCACAAACGTTCCAAATTATCCATAAATTAGCATTAAAGATGCTCGCACTTTCAATAATCGGAAGTGAATGCCGGAGCCCGGCCGGCTCACTTGACGAGTTCGTCTACTACGCACAAGTCATGGCTTTGAGGTCACTCGGGCTGCTCTCGCCCTCGGCCACAGCGCGGGCCAGCTCCTTTGTGAGTTCGTCTACTCTACAGTCGCGCTACGAGTCGGATCGGCTGGCTACATCGCCACTCGGCCTCGGCGCCGGCCAATGACTCACTTTGGCGGTTCCGTCTACTGCCACGAGTCACGCTACGAGGAGTCAGATCGGCTCGAGCTACGTGCCCTTTTCGGCTACCGAGCGGGGCAATGACTCGCTGATGAGTTCGTCTACTGCGCACAGTCACGGCTACACGGTCGGTCGGCTTTCGAGTACATGGCTTCGGCCGGTGCGGAGCCCGGCGGCTCACTTTGGCGAGTTCGTCACCTCTACAGATCACGCTACCCCGGGTCAGATCAGCTCGGGCTACATCGCCCGCTCGGCCTCGGCGCGGGCCGTGACTCACTTTGAGTTCGTCTGCTGCGCACGAGTCCTTGTGCACGAGGAGTCAAATCGGCTGGGCTACATCGCCACTCGGCCTCGGTGCTCGGGCCTGGCGGCTCACTTTGGCGAGTTCGTGCTACGCACGAGGTCACGCTACCTGGGGTAGGTCGGCTCATTTACACTCCTTGGCTCGGCCTCGGCGCCGGGCCGGCGGCTCGCTTTGAGTTCATCTACTCTGCCTGGTCAGCGCTACGGGTCGGATCGGCTCGGGCTACGCTCGCCCTCGGCCTCGGCGCCCGGAGCCAGCTCACTTTGGCCGAGTTCGTCTACTGCAGTCCTGTGTTGCTGAGGTCGGATCAGCTCGGGCTACATCGCCACTTTCGACCCACGGCGCCGGGCCCGGCTCACTTGGCGAGTTCCGTCTGCACGAGTCACACTGCAGGAGTCAGGTCATTTCAGGCTATATCGCCGCCGACCCGCCGCGCTGGGCTAGCGACTCGCATTGGCAGGCTTAACACCGTTCCGCATAGGCCATCTGACCTACAGAGTGATTTGACCGGCAAACCGGTGACGAAGCTGGCGGCTCACATTGGCGAGCTTGTTCCACCGGCCCGCGGCTAGAATAAGTTCTACTCCAGGCAAATCAACGCGAGCCCAACGGCTCACATTGGCGAAGCCGCCCAGGTTCCACCACGAGGCCCGCGGCCTGGAATCAGTTCGACTCAGTGAGCCGGTAGGCGGAGCCCGGCCCGGCTCACATTGGCGAGCTTAGCCATTCTACTGCGGCCATACGGCCTGAACGCTCCGGTTCAACTTAGGCAAATCAGCCCGGCCAGACCCGATAAGCTCACAGCAGCGAGCTCGCCGCTGCAAACCATGCGACCCTTGAGGTCGGATCATTTCCGAGTTATTAGGCGTCCGGGAACCCCTGACAACCTGATTTGACCAAAACCGATTGCCGCCTCGGGCCGTATAACCCAAAAGCGTTGAGAAGAGCACAAGTAGGCGAAGAAGTGAGGTAAAAATGAGTATTCATCAAGGACGAGGCTACATATGTCTTGGGTCCCAGGAAAAATACATAAAAAAAAAAAGAAGAAAAAGCGGGCATCGGGCGGTGACGATACCTGAAGATCGGTGCTCGAAGGAGAAGCGGGCCCGGTGAAAGAAGGAGTGGGCCTCAACCGGGGTGCCCGATTCTCCAGGATAATCAGTAGAGAAGGACCCTTCATCCTCCTCGTCGTTGGGAAGGTCAAAGTTGAAATCCAGGCCGGAATAGGCATTGACAGCCTTCTTCTGAAAGGCAAGCCACCCAGAAACCCATTGAGTAGAAGCCTCAGCCCTCGGTCTTCCAATAACCGTCGAGGCCACCAAAGTTATTTGCTGATGAAGATCCCCACGCAGCCCGCGACACTCCTCAGTCAGGCGCTCCACCGAGCTGACTACCTCGTTAGCCTCGCGACGAGCCTCGTCCAACAGCGTCGTCTTATCACGCAGATCGTCTTTGATTGCACGCAGTTCTTCCTTAGACTCCCGAAGCTCGCCTTGGGATGTGAGAAGCCATCTAACGCCAGAAGTTCATGCGGGGCGCGGCGGTCTAGCCTCCATCAATTGTGCGCACAACCTCGTCATCCAGAGCCTCTGGCTTCGCCTTCGGCCGCCCTCAGCTGTTAGAGCCTCGTCTTCCACCCTCGGCCCGAGCAGACCGACGTAGTGCTCTTCAAGTCAGATTTGAGCTTCTTTTTGCTTCCCTCGGCCATATGTTGCACGACCTCCCGGCTGTTGCTTTCCCGGATGTGTGAAATCCACCCTCGCCTTATAAGCCGGGCGCCTTGACGTGGCCCAGCCGGCTTGGTTGGCGCTACGGCGGAGCCACTTGAATGGTAGCCACACGCACACCCGACTGAATCAGCATCTAATCTGGGATTCGAAACTCAGCTCAAAATGGAATCAAAACCATGACAGGTCGCGGGAACTTGCGGAGGTGACCCCCAAGAGAGACGAAGCCTCATCGAGGCGTATGACCGACCTCTTGAGATAAGAATCCTTAGAATGGGCCGAATTTGCGCTCTGCGCGAGTTGACATTGTGAAGTAAAGAGTCCCCGTCTCCGCCAATTTTGGATTTCAGACGGTAATGGGCATGACCGCCAATGGCTGCTCAACGGGCCCACCCGAGGGACCTTCGCGCCCGCGTGAGACCCGAGAATGGGACCCGCGAACTCAAGACTATAGGAGCCTGCTTGGGCGGCGCACTGATCGGTTTATGGACAGTAGACGGGAAGATGGTACCCCGACCCGGAACTTTGACCAAGCGGTGGATCTTTTAATGGAGTCAGGGTTTTCGTTTTACGCTCAGGAACCAGGACACATCTCAAGCCCAGACGACAATTCCCCCACAGTGGGTTTGGCGAATACAACGGGAGGAACTTTCATGGTAGAAGGAGGTAGAGGCCTCAGTAGCGAGCGAGTGGACCTCGAACTCGGCAAGGAACATTCGACTTGATCGGCGGCGTGGGACAAGAAGGACACTCGTGACACACCAACACTATGGCATTATCGCCGGCGGCGAGATCAGTTGAGCTTTGAGAAGCACGTAAACGACACGAATCGGAGATACCTAGTGACCACACACCAAGTTATAGCAAAAGCCAGGCAGACACTCACGAAGATTCTCGGGGTGGTCAAGCCTGGGTTCACCAGGTGTGTCCTCTCGAGAGGGTCATACTTCCAATTATGGCCGCTAACGAAGAAATAACATCCCTTCCACAGCTTGTGGGAGGAGGGAAGATCGGAAATCACCAGAGGAGCACCAGAACGCCTAGAAAAATAAAGAAAGCCCTCGGATGTCTCCTTCGGGCTAAAAAGGTAAAGAAGCAAGGCTATCTTTGGGGACAGGAGCCCCACGTCACTAAAGAAAACCCAATATGAACCAACTTGAATGCAGAAACCCGTTGGGCGCGAGTTGGGAAGGGCCGGACATTAAAGTGCTTTGTAAACCCCTTTTATGAAGTGATGTAGAGGGAAAGCGAAGACCGTTATCGAAGGCCACTTCGAAGAAGCACACCATCTTAGGCAGAGACCACGTAGAATTGGCGATCGGGGACCACACCGAGCAGAAGGGAGGCGATAACGTGCGGCAAAAGTGGCCCCATGAGCAGGCCTTGCTAGGTCCACAGGTTAAAGCATCTTTGAGCGGCGGATCTTAAATATTATTTGATTATTGTCGAGTTCACTTTTCCCTTACCCTTGTCCGTGGAAGGAGGCACCTCACAGGGCATCTCGAAGTTCAACCGTGCGGCGGTCGAAGACACCGCGAATCGTCGAACCGGCAATAGTAGAAGAGTCACCATCGTCACCTTGAGAAGAAGAACGACCCGGGCCCATGAGTGAAATAAATAATGAAAATAAAATTCGATTGACCCGACCCTAGCGTCGTCGTATCGCGAAAAGAGACGAGAAAAGACACGAGAAAGACCCTACGCACAAAAGGCTCGGACGAAGACTAAGAAAGAAGAAGTCGAACTTCAGCTGAAGAGCAAAGGTCGAGACGAGAGGCACACAAGACGAGAGGATGTGTGAAGAAGCAGACGAGCCCGAAAGTGGGAGAAATGGCGCGGCAGAAGAGTCATCATTATCATAAGACAAATGGCGGCTGACGAGCCCGACTAATTCAACCTGGCGAGACACGTGGAAATTTCGCCCGACGAGACACGTTACTGCCGCGCTGCCCGCGCGTGGCAGGTACCACGAGTAGGCGGCGATAGGGTTAATAAAACTACAGGCCCACTTGCCAGGCGAAACGGCCAGCCCAGCGAAACACTCGGGCCCACTCATTAAACCCCAAGGGCGTGCCCATTACGACATTCAGGCCTTTTTGCGCGGCATTCAAGCACTTTTGGTGCAGTCCATAATATGGGTCCGACACGTAGCCCGAATCGATTATGGGAAGTCTCCCATAGGTACAGAAAATAGAATAATCCCTAATAATATATTATTCCACAAATCCAACCAAACCTCACCAATAAGGAAGGAAGATTATCCCAAATAAACTGCTCTTTCTATATCGCTACCAAATCGGAATCTAGATAACAAAATATCCATCTAATAGGAACGAATCCTAGTCACCATCCATTTGGTTGGAGACATCTACTATAAATACAAGGCCACCCCATTCGGTGAAAGATGCGTAATATTAATACGCGTAACTATCGTAACACATTAAGCCCTCTAAACGGTCATCCTTTCTCTCGGAAGAAGCGGCTTAGGCGTCGGGCGGCGCGGGCGGAAGCCCTCCATAAATTGCTTCTTTCTTTGTTTTGCAGTCCTATTTCAGCCCGGAACGATCCGAGCACGCAATCTAACCATCAGCAATCTAGATTACGCTGACAAGCTTCCCTATACGCTCCGGCCCGATTCACGGTTGAAAAAGCATCATCATATATATATATATATATATATATATATATATATATATATATATATATATAGGCAATTATCATTTGTGTGATCTTTTGGATACAAAATGGGGAAGGATTTTGGCACCATATATAGGTCAAGATGCCACTTGTTGAATGGAGGCAAGGTTACCTTCCTGACAACGAAGAGTATACGCGAAACACTTTACAAGCCTGAAATTGCATTAAGAGGAGTTATGAGTAGTTTAAAAATTTAGAAAGGGCTTTTTTTGAGTGAAAAGTCATTTTACTTTGTTAAGACTCAATGTAGAATAATATATGCTTGTTGAATTCTCCATAATTTCATTAGTTGAAATAATGATTGATCAAATAGAAGTGAGTTGGTTTCCTTGGAGTCGAAGCATGAGAAAGTGATGATGATAATTTGATTAGGCATTATGAGACTAATATTTCTTGGACTGAATGGAGGGACAAGCTTTCAAATGAGATGTTCACTAGTTGGTAGTCATCAATCAATTGATTGATTGATTGCTTTATTTATTTATTTTATTTTTTTGTGTTTTGTGAAGAATATGTTATATTTGGATGTATTGGAATATTGTATGAACAATGTTTGTTTTTTCTATTTGAATAATTTTATTATATTTTTTGTATTTGGATATTGTTGTATTTGGTTTTCAAATGTTAATTTGATTATCACATTGTAGAAATTTCTTTTTGTTCCTTGCATTAAATTGTCGGATGTCATTTTAGATTTCCAATGGATGGAAAGAACCAGAAGTGACCAAGAGTGGCAAAGAATACTTATGCCAACGAGCACCAATGGATAAAAATAGAGGATGTTGCATTAGTTGATTAACTGTAGTCAATAAGATCCATCGCGATGAATATTTTGATCAGTACTTATATTTAAGTATTATAGCAACATCTTCCAGCTAGCCTCATAATAGGTCAAGGTCTGAAGCTATTGAAGAGGCAATTCCACGTTCTCAACAAAATGTTGAATCATAGAAGTGGATTTGGGTGGAACGATATTGAGAAGTGCATCACTAAGATGAAGGATGTCTTCGATGATTGGGTGAAGGTTAAGTCTATTAAACTTACAAAATTGAATTTTTTTTTTCCCACACTGATTGCATTTTTTGGTTTTCCAAACTAACTGCCTTTTTTTTTTTTTTTTTTTCAAATTGTCTTTTCTAATTTAAAGCCATCCGACTACAATTGGTTTGAGGAAAAAATAGTTCCCCCAACCTTGATGACTTGATGCTTGTGTAGGGGAAAGACCATGCAACAGGGGTTGGTGCAAAAACCCCAACTAATACTACAGAAGAAATTAATTTATGTAATGAGGAGATTGACGCATTTGAGTATGTAGTAGATGAAACATGGGGAGAAGTTGGAGGACATGAAGACGAAGAATCTGTAAAAGGTGAAACAAAAAAGTTTGATATGGATACTCTAGATGCCTCTGTTTGTTAACCACGTAAGAAGCAAGCACTTCTTGAGAAGAGAGGGAAGAATGATGATGTTTTGAGTGACTTAGTGGGAGAAATCCATGAGTATGTTACTAATTTTAAGGAGGCTAATGAGGAAATCAAGGGAATTTTTACCTATTTCAAGAAACAAACTGAGAGTAGTGATAGAAGAATGGGGATATCTAATGAGATAATGGAACTACCTAAATATTTGTTCTGGCGAAATCATGGGTGCTAGTGTGGCCTTGAAGCAGGGAGTCGGTTGACAACCCGTCAACCTGCGGAATAATCGTGAATGTCGGGTAACCCGACACCACTCCTGAATCGGGCAAGGAGTCTCCTTTTTGTACGGGGGAGCTCTACCCAAGGTACAAACCTGTCCCAACAAGTTTACAATGACCACACAGGGTCCATATGTGAGTAAAATAATGGCCACTTGGGCCCCTGCATCAATACTCACAAAATATATCCCAACCAAATATATTACATGGTTCAAGAGTTTTTACATTACTCTTAATTCAACATATATTAAAATTTACAATTCTAATACATGTTATACAAAATAAAAATGCCAAAGCCACAACCTGGCTTTCTTCTAAACGGGACCTCTAGTGAGCGCCGTCCTCATGCACACTCCCTGTACCTGAAATGGTGATCCCTCGACAGGGTGAGCAAAGCCCAATAGTGATAATTTCCTACCTGGGTTACTCCTCACCTAAGTGCACATGAACAAGTGCGGTGAAATTTCATGAACCTACTTTCGAGATGTCTACATGACCCCAATACCATGTCCGTTCTCACGACCCTCACATATGCCTAAACCGAATGCGAGTAAAAATATCCAGTTTTCAAAACAAAAAAGATTTTTGTTCTCGAAAACTCACTACCCGAATTGGTAAATAATGGATTACCCTCAGGCGAATTCTTGGATAACTCTCAGAAAGTCATGGTCCTCATTAGTGATGCGATTTGAATCATCGAGGGCAATTCTTAGGAAAATCTTCCGTCGAAATTCTTTCACAAACATTTTCATTTTTGTTTCATTTAAGTATCATCTGCGCTCGCACCTAATATTCTAGGCTACGGTGCATATGGAATGCATTATGCAATTCCAAATAATTTATCTTATCTGATTCGGCATATATTAACACATAATTTACTCCACAGCAATCATGTTATTTAATTTCAATCAATAACACCAAAATTAGCTCACATGGGCTAATTAGCAAACACAAACAATTCATTTTGAATCACTCAACATCATAAAAATCACACCGAATTCAAGTTTTTGTCTTATCTCATTAACAATTCAAAAATTCCCATCATGTCCCCTTTTTTAGATTTTTGACACTTGGCACTATCTAGGCCGTCCATTTCCATCATCTCTCTAATCTTGCAACATGTGTCACAAGAGAACATGTAGTAGGTGACTTTTGTCACATCACATGTCTCTCAAAAACCGTTTTACGGCACCCGACACTCGGTGCCTCGAAAAACGTGAAATTCTGACTGTCTTGGAATTCGACGAAATTCGAAGTGGTAGATAGATTTCATGAGATGATTCCAATGGTGAAGTCCGTTTCATCATCCGAGATCTAGAAAAATTTCGGATTTTTACCAAAATTACCGTTTTACCATTTTTTCAAAAAATTAGAATTTTGGTCTTACGACTAGAATTGTCAGTAGGATGCACCTGAGTTGAGCCCTTTACATTGCCAAAGGCATTTTAGAGGGATTATTTGGTGAAGCAACTGTCTGATGCCATTTCATATAGGCCAAGCTTTGATTTCCAAGATGGAAATAATATTTGAATTAGGTTGTTGGAATTTGATTTTTGGTATGAAATGGAAATGCGACCTTAAATTTCAGATGTGAAAAATGAGAAATTTTTTTGTTTTGGTTAGAAGAATTTGCTTTGCTGTATCTGGTTCTAGTATGAGTGTGAAACTCATATAGCTTTAAGTCCATTTTTGCATTTATAATTGATGCCTTAATACTTATTTTAATGCAAAATTATGGAATCTTCATCAAAATTCTTGTTTCTGCGAGGAATCGAATCGAAGGAAGAAAAAATAGCAAGAAAAAATGCTGAAAAGATTGAAGGCATATGACAAAAGATATGTCGCTACATTGCAATTTATGTCACGACAACAAAAGAGAAGAGTCACTGGAAAAATAGAAAAACATTGTTGCAACATTCAAAATCTTGTCGCAACATCCATCTAAAAGGAACGTCAAGTAGAAATGTCATGACAGTGTCACGACTTCCCTGAAGACCAGCCAGTAACTCATTATGTTGCGACAAATTTATTTGTGTTGCGATAATTATTCCAGAAGTCAATAGTTGCACATTAAGAGGACATTGTCATGACAAATATTGAAGGCACAAGTTCAGAAGATAATGTCGCGACAATCAACATAATGTCACGACAATCTAAATTCAGTATCAAAGGCAAATCATCAGTGGAGTGTCGCGACAACCTCACGACAATACTAAAGACATATATGAGGCGCAACAATGTTCGAGCATTGCTCTTAATCATAATAAAATCATCCTATGGGCTTGCATTAAAGTCCACAAAATTTGCCTTGAATTACGGCCCAACAATGATTGGATTATAAATAGAAAGAGATAGGGTGCAGAAAAGTATGAAGAACGGAATGTAGAGTTAGAGTTAGAGTAGAGAGCAAATTAGAAGCAGAAAAGTAGAGTATAGAGAATAAAGTTTGTAAATAGTTTTCTTATTTTTTCTTTTTCTTAATTTTTCATTTTCATTAGAATGGTTATACGAGTTGAGTTTTGTGGAGATTCTTAAAAATCAAGCTCCATTCAACTGATTTGAACTTGTAGTAAGCGAGAAAACATTGTTTGAATTTTCTTATCATTTTCTGATTATGATCATAATTGACTTATTTAAATAACTTGTCATTGTTATGTAATCCATTGATGGTAGGTTAAATCCCTTATGAAGCGGTTGGTGATGTGATTATTATGTTTGGCTTTGCGTGGGTTGTGGTGTTAAGTACCCCGAATTGACATAATTAGTTAAATATGTATTTTCTTTTGCTTGATGTATTGTTCATGCCAAAACCAAGGAATTTTTCTTTTATCATTGGGATCCTCTCACAGTAGGCCAATTGGGTGTGTTCTGAGGCTAGAAATAGTGATCACTTGGTACGCAAATTAATATTTTAAGGAGCTTGTCTCATTTAATCAAAATATTTTGTTTTTGTCCAATAGAAATGAATGTATTAGTTTAATCTACAAAGTAGATTGGGTATGTTAGAGAGCATGTTCTACAGTTTGGGAGCAAGTTAACTTAAGTCTGGGAATTGATTGAAGAGTCACGGTTTTTGGAGTTATCAAAGTCTTAAAAGGGAATCAGATCGTAAAGTAGTTTTTTGAAACATGTGTCCTGGTTTTGGAACACAGTAGTCTAAATTGTGTGAAATGTATGGTGGTTGAAGGTTTTAGTCAAGGCTGTACTAACATACCCTTGAATGAGTTCAAAGATTGACCACATAACAAATTTGTTTTTTATGAACAATGTTTAAAGCTAATAAGTACATTAATTCTTTTCAATGTTTACTCCGTCGGAAAACTACTAGTTGTTAAAATCACAGGATGATCTTATTTTAGCATTAAAATATATTTACTGCGTTGAATAGTCAATTCACAATTTAAATCGAGTTCAAATAGTGATATCCTTGAGTAGTTTAATTAATCTATGAAATTTCTTATGTCGATCCTGTGGGTATGATATCGGACTTAATATCTGCCTTTGCAGCTACAGTGACTGTGCACTTATAGTAAGCAGACCAAGTTCTAATTAAATAATTTAAAATAAGAAGAGTAACAACTTGTATCACAATAAGTTTTTTATGCAGCTGCTGGGAACTTAACAAATCTCTAGTTGCAGTGTTACAAACTTGGGGCATCAATCAATACTCTGAATTGAACTTGCTCAAGATACATAATTTATTTGTTTCTTTAGTGTTCATCTGAGATCTTCCTTTGCCCCTTTGAATAGTTCACAGGGACAACAACATGATTGATGTGTTGTTGGAAAGCCTGTGATGAGTGTCTTATTATTTATTTAGACTAGTTAACTATTGAATACATTCTATTGCTAAATATTATAGAACTATTTTTGGATGTTTTGGTGACTACATTTTAGCTAGCCTTTGGTATCTCATCCTTGTGTTTTGGGTGATTCTTTTCATTCAACTACAATCATTTTGCTCATACTAATTAACACACTAATCCATAGCTAGTGTCATACCAAAATTATATGATTAGAGAAAGGGAACTAATCTAGAGGGAATTGTGGTATATGATCAGGGAGTTGATATAGTTATAATGACAATACACCAACCATGGCCAATGCTTATAAGAAAAAAATAATTAGAAAGATAGTTGCTCTATGTATATAAGGGCAACTAAGTCAAATGGTTAATTTAGTAATGCAATAAGAGCAGACAGAGCAAGTTTATGTTACATTACTTATTGTTCCTTAAGCGACCTTAGGTAATGTTTATTTTGTCACATTACCTTAGCAATGTCGGAGAAGGTAATCACATTACCTAAGGCAATGTTTGAAAACCTGAACCAAACACCCCCAAAGAATCACCCATGTCCATCATGTTAAAAATGAAACGTCACAACCAAACTTAAAACTCTAACACGTGTGGAGTGTTTAATGGGCGCTTTAACTGGCATTTGTCTATCAATGACATTTTCTAACAGTAAAGTCATGGTTTAGTTATACAAGTAAATGTCCAAGGTATTTTGGAACAAAAAAAAAAAGGTTCAAGGACAAAGTGGAACATACACGTAAAACTCAAAACATTTGTACATTTTATCCGTCAAACCACTTATGGAGCCCTCATTTTGCTATTATGTTTTTCCCACTAAAAACGCGAGACTCGTTTCTTATTTTGAAAAACAATTTCTAGAAAACGGTTTAGAGTGTCACTTAATTTTGTTTTATTTTAAAAGGGAAAACAAAATAAAAAAGAAAAACCCTAAATATGACTCTTGATAAGAAAATGCAGTGCAGGAAAACCTGAGTGCAGAGTTGAGGTTGAGTTACTTATCAGAAGTCTGATAGAAACCTGACACCCTTACATTTTAAAGTTGGAGTGTCTACTAAACAATCTGAAAATATTCCTTTAAATCTGACTCATTTTATACATTATATAGAATTAACTCCCACAAATCTACCTTTTATAGGAACTATAGAAATTAATCACGTGTTTGGAATTTTGAAAACTAATTTGAAGTGGTTTGAAAATTAGAAGTTCGAAATTTTAGAAATTGAGAATTTTGAATTTGAAAATTTGGCGATTTAAAGGAATTGCGAATTTGAAATTGAAAATTTTGAAGTAAGGGACCTAAATTTTGAAAATTGGGATTTGAATTTTAAAAATTAAAGTTTTGAAGTTTGGAAATTAGGAGTTGAGAAATTTGAAAGAAAAATGAATTTTTTTTAAATTTTGTAAGGTAATTTTTGAATTTAAAAATTCATTTTTAAAAATATTAAAATGGTAATATAAGTAAAAACAAAAAACAAAAAGTAAGAGTATGTCACAAGTTGGTGGTTAGTAAAGTGCCTAAGATCCTTTATTGACAATATATAGGTCATTGGTTCAAAATCTCATGTTCTTATGTTTAAAGTCTTATTTTTTGAGGGTGTGTGGCGTGGCGTGGGTGGCCTTAGCAATGAGACCAAATGGAGTTGGATCTAATGGGTTAGGTATAAGTATATGGGTTGGAATATAATGGGTTGGACACAGTGGGCTTAAGTGGGTTAGGCCCAGCCACCAATGGATTGGGTCACAAGTAAGTGTGTTAGAATATAATGGATTGAGCACAATTGAGTTTGATCACAAGTAGATGGGTTGGAATATCTGTAGGTTAGGCCTAATTGGGGCCCAGAAGTGGGTATCTGCAATGGGCCTAAAGGTTGTTTAAGGGCTGGTCAAATGGGCTAAGTTGATCAACATGCCTTTAGGTGAAACAGGCCTTTAAAAGGCCTAAAGATTAGTAGGTATTTGGTCTAAACCTGGCTTTTTATCTTTGGTGTATTAACATGTGAAATCACTTCCATAGTTTTTTGCTCTTATATAACTCCAAAGAAATCCACATAGTAGAGCATAAGAAGAAAACCGTCATAACCACTTTAAAAATCAACAAACAAATGCCAAACTTCCCGATGAATCAGTTTAAGAAAACAGTGTTCGGGATAGATTGAGAGTTTTTGATGGAAATAATTTGTTTGAAAAAAAAAATTATTAAATTAGTTTGGAAACCAAATTAATTGTCAAAGTAGTACGTAATGCCTTGGAATTCATAAAGCGTAGCCGTCGATCATAAGCGACCGATGCTTAAAAATTGCCGTGCCACTCTCATGGGCCCGGCAATTGGAAATGAAATTCTTAATTGATCATTCTGCAGCGGCAGGTGTGCATAATTCAAAATTTCAAATTTGGTTCCATTAGTTTATATTTGATATGGTGCGAAAATTTGGGTTTAATAACCTATATAAATTTTATACATATTTTGAGTACTAAATATAATAAGTTGGGTATAATTTTCTCAACTAGATAACTAGAAGTATTTGATGTAATATTAACTTATTGAACAATTACATATGACTTGAAGATGATGAGGTCCTTAGAAACTTACATAGTGGATTATTTAATATTTACTTTAAAATTTGTAAAGGTGATTGGTAAATATCATAATAATATTTCTAAAATCTTTAGAGAAATTTGATAACTAAGAATTTTGAATTTATAATAATTAATACATTTTTCAAATATATAATTCACGATTGTATTTGTTTCTAATACTCAATAGTGGTTGAATTTATTTGATAATAGATCAAATAAAATTTATTTCTAATAAGTATTGTTTAAAATTTAGACTATTTTTGTAATCATTCTCCATATTTAAGTTTTTTAATTTAAAATAAAAATAAAAATAACGTTGAATATCTTGAGTTCCACAGCCACCATGGAAGAACATCTATTAGTTTCTTGGAAGCCTCGCCATGAATGTAATCAGTCGGTAAAAATCAAGGCTAAATTGGAGTTATAGACCGAAATACTTGCGAGGAAATCATTCCTTGCATATCTTGCGAGAAACAAAACATCAGAAGTTAAAAATCGATCAATTGATTCTCATTTGATTTGAGTTAGTCAACTTATCCTTAATAATGGTTTCATTAACATTTTTAATGCGGCTAAAAAAAAAGAGCCTCATTTTTCTTTTGAAAATGGACTAGTCATTATGCATTTGATAAAACAAAAGAACATAAATATGTGTTTAGAAATGGTATCATGGAGCTTTGTCATTTGATTTTTTTTTTTGATAAGCAAAGGGAGCTGATAAACGGGGCAGCAAAGCAGCCACCCCAAAATTATACGGGATGTCTAGCAGTGCCCAAGACACATACAAAAGAAACAAAACCGCAAGAACCATAAACTAAGATCTTGGCCCAGAAGACACCAGCTTCGATTATCAAAGAATCATATGACGACCACACTAGTCGGAACACTGGCGATTATGACCTCCATGCATATACCGTCATATAAATATAAAACATTGTATACAAATATCAATATATAAAAATATCAACATATATCAATGAATCCCACAAGATGACATCTTTATATTTCTCTTAAGACGACACCTAGAATACACCAATAATCGATCTATGATTAAATACGATCTCAAACGGGTGATGGGCCCAGGGAGGCGATGGATAAAGTACTTTCGACATATACATGAGGCCAGATCTAGTTGGAAGTGCCTTCGATACAAGGTGAGGATGGTGTCATCGATGGGAGGCAATGTAGGGGATGATAAAAGGTGGGATGATAAGGTGATATCTAATGCTTTGGAGCCTGGCTCTGGAGACATCCGATATGATGTGTAAGTGTTTGGGGGTATGGAAGGTGATGTGTAAGTGTGTGGGGGTATAAAAATCTTAGGTGATGGGTAAGTATAGGGGGCTATCGAATTAGGCAACGTCGGCTCAGGTGTGCCACGACCTCCCTCACCATCTCGACCATGACCTAACCTACCATCTCGACCACGACCTCGCCGATCAACTCTCCCTCTCCCTCTACCTCGAATGGGCTGCATACGTACTGAAGTGGATGACACCGAAGGTCTAATGGATGGTCCATGTGATGTAGATGCCTCCTTATCGTAGCCGACGATGTGATGCTATTCTCCGATCTGGTGTAACACTGATCTAGCAATATGATGTAAGTCGTACCTGGCCCCAGTGGTAGCATATAGCGCGGCCATTATTTATGTCATCCATGGAAGAGATACAAATGAACCAACCAAAGGGTGTAATCACATAATCTGTAGATTAAAATTTGGAAAACACTTTGAAAGCCAAGGACTCTAACTTACCAAAATGAGTGATACAGAATTTGTAGTATGGAACCTTATATCATCCACTATAGAGTGGTGGTGTCGTAAATGTTGTATGTCTGGCGATACCCTTTGCATATATGGATCGCGGAAGTCCATCATACCACATAAGGGTGTCGTGATGATCTACGCTCGCGTATCCCATAAGGCAATGTATGAAGCATGATCATTCGCCCATTCTCTGGTGTCGTCCGGTGCATCACTTATGTAAGTTGTTGGTCTGCAAGAGCAAGATGGAGGTATCTCATGGTGTAGCCCCATTTGGCCCCTTGAGCTCGCTGCAGGCGATGCCCTCCAGCGGTCTTGAAACATATAAGTGGTGACATCGTCCGCCAGATCTCCTGATCAGCTAAGCAGATATCTGGAAGTTGGTTAACCAACTCTCTAACATATGGCTGCCATAAGACCTACACATTTACACTTGACGTCAAAAACTTTTATGTGAATATGAATGAAATTACTATAAAACCATATACTTTTACATATATCATTACCTGATCAAGAGTTTGTGCATCCATCTGATCTTGATATAGGAGGAGTACATCGGATAGGTTTTGCACCCGTGTCAAAGGTACTCTCCACCTACACTGATGGAAGGCGACTTTGGCTGCGGCTGCGTACCAGCCAGCGGAGGCATAGCGGTAATCCATCGTGAGGGTCTCATCACAGGTCTCCATCGGCTGACATTAGCATAAGTCGTATGAGCATGAAATTTGGTGGTCTTTGGATTATCTTTTGTTGATAGCCCAAAATTCGGGTTGCGGGTGAATCTCTCGAAGACCATAAGCGAATATAAAATAAACAAAAAGTAAGCAACCTAATGATGTTTTGTGTATATGAATATGTATGTAATAAAAAAACTATTACATACCTGTATCAGTGTACTACAACTGCTAATACCATGTTTACGATCCAATCTGGCTCGGCATAACTCGTGATATGTATGTGCTAGTACTACACCACCCTAACTATAAGTCGCAATATGTGTCAAATCTCGTAGTAGTTGGAGAAAGCACAAATGAACATGCACTCCCTTCTTGTCCGCAAATAAGAAGGAACCCATCAGCACTAAGATGAAACCACGCGCACTCCGCTCTAAAGCGACCTCATCTGCATCAGGTGTTGGGGTGGATAACTGGTCACATAACCATAAGATGGAGATAGCGGATCCTTTAAGAGCATCAGCGGGTGGGGTGACGCGGCGGCTCCCACCTGACTTTGCCACATCGGGCACATGTCGGTGATTGTTGGTCTAAAATTCGATACGGAGGCTAAGGATATTAGCAACATCTGCCAACATGATCGTCATCTCTCCGATGGGCTATGAAGCTACGTGTGTGTCTCGGGCCACCATCTCGGCGAGACAAGTGATAAGTGACAATCGATCATGATGTGGCCAAAGAGGTATACATAGTAAAATCCGTGCGGGTCTTTGTATGAAGATATTATCCATCCTCCACATATGCATGAAAGGCTTTCATACATTGTCGAGGGTGGTACTTACAAAAAGAAACTACAAACAGCGAAGCAAATTTTATAATTGATTATATATAAATTATGTTCTGGCCAAATATTATTTGATAAATTGTAAATACATACCCGCTCTGTATCTACCCAGTCGACACATTAATGCGTCTTTGCGATACCAGCACGAGGATGGATCAAGGATCTGTATCATGAAGCCCTCTAAATGCCATATCTATAACTGGATAATAGAAAGTAGTATAAATGTAATAAAACACATTGGAAGTGTATCAACATAATTAATGCAATTACTAATTACAGCGACAATAAATTAAAATAGACATATACATGATTGATGTCTCATTTACTTAAATAACCGAACACAAGTATTTCATAATCCAAGAAATACACATTCGTACATAAGTGTTATACAAAGCAACTACATTCGTACATTTGTACACAGGTATTTACTGAACTTGATTTCTATTCTTACAAGACTGCCAATTGTGACCCGGTTGTTTACACAACCCACATGTGATAGTAGTTTTTCCCTCCCTAACGTCTATTTCATTATGCAACTGGGTTGATTTAGGATGTCCACTGCCTATGCGTTTCATTGACCCAGGTGATACAATCGTAGGACCATCATAAAGAGGCCACTCATCTTCATTGAATATTGGATTAAACAAGCTTGCCCATGCATCATAGTACGACTGCGTAGTGTAGTAGCCTTGCGCAAATAACCGAAAATCAACACATCGTCTTTGACATGCTATGATATGGCTACATAAATCCATATCGGTGTCTTTCCGCATATTGCATTTTTTTTGTCATGTAAGTTGAGGCGCTGCGTTCGACCACTCCTTGACTTGACATGAAATCGGCCACAATATGTGATGTAGAACAATTTCCATCAAACCAACCTTAACAACACAACCCTGAATCTGAGCATCAACATATGGAGTAAACTGCTCATCAGATGCCAATCTATTAGCACCTAGTTCCCTTCTTGCAACAAAGTAACTGTTAAGGCGGAAGAAGGTCAACTGTACTAATGCAGTTAATGGTAAGCTATGAGCTCCTTTAAGAACACTGTTAAATACCTCCGAAATGTTGGTTGTCATTATCCTATATCTTCGACCTCCATCGTGTGAAAGTGCCCATAACTGAAAAGAGATTGCCTCTAACCATTGTTGTGCTTCAGAATTAATTCTTCTGATTGTAATCATATGCTTATTGAATTTGCATTCTATACTCGTTAAAGCTGCTCTGCATACCAAATTCTTTAAGAGTTTATCTTTGAACAGGGTCATAAAATTGCTTGCAAGATGAGGCATGCAAATCACGTGATAAGCGAGATGGTGCCGACCCGACCAAGATGGGGATCGATCATTCTTTACCATAATACTGGATGTACATCGGATATAATCTGAATCCTCGTTCGTTTGAGTTACTCTATTTCTGATACATGCCAAGAACTATCCCCGATATCAATATTCTGCTTATACGTAATGAAAATGTCAATGGAAACCAGCGATTATTTCGTCACCATGTAATCGATAACGTGCCTTTATACTACCGCTGATATTGTGCCATCGATACTCATTAAGGGACGACAATGCTCGAACCCTTCAATAGATGGCGATGACAGTTAGCGTTAGGAATATCTTAGTGTTTAGCATATTAATGTCACATGTTTTCCAAGTTACAACACATCCGGGATTTGCTTGCTCTATGGCTAAGAACAAACATGGCAACTGTGTATATGACTGAGAAAAGTCACCAAATACCTGTCTAAGTGCTCTATGCTTTCCATCCAACACCTTTTTGTATGATAGTTCATATCCTCATTTCTCCATCACACTTGCTTGAATAGCAGCCATAGTCAATGTGAATTGTGCCTTAATTATTGCCCTTATATGAACGCTAACCACATTTGAGTCGATTGATGATGGTCCCGGTTCGAAAGTTGACAAGTATCTGACCCTTATATTTGTTGATAACAAATAAGCAAGTATCTTTCTACTTGATGACACGAAGCTTTCATAGACATTGACATTCTTCCGCCTTCTTACATCTTAAAACGAGCAATTTTGTTAAGGATGCAACAACGAAAAACTCTTGGTGTGCTTTAATTGGGTAAATCTTTGCAGCCTCTTGCTGTTGTGGACTTAACCAAAAGACATATGCAAATTTATGACACTATTACCAAAGGACTATTGTCTAATCCCTAGCAATAATACCATGAAACTTGTTTGTTATATTTCTTTGCAATTATACGATTAAAAAATGGTTTCCTTAAGACTAGATAAATTTCTTTATGGTTTTGATCCATGATTCTTGCAAGTGTCTGGTCGAACAAGTAATAAAGTGGATTTAAGTCCAGATATCGTTCCCACCAGAGGGTCTCAGAATTCTCAATCAACTACCACGACTTCTCCATGACTCTATACTATTTGGACTATGATTTGCAATGGATATATTCCTAGCAACCTTGAAAATAATGAAAGAATAAAGATATATAGCTAGAACAAAATGAAATAATGCTTAAACTAAAATAAAAAGAAATTAAAAAAATGACCAATCAGTTAGTTTTAAAGGAGCACGTGAAAATACAAGCTGTTGTGAAACATCAATTCTGCCCAGTTACTGCATGGCTTTACTTCATGACTTGGATTTATGTCAGTCCAAGGAAGAAGGTAATGCCATATGGATCTCTCATGACATATTTCATCATCTAATCTTCCCTGTTTCTCTCGAATCACGGAGGATTAGATAACTTCTTTTAATCTGAGTGCCTTGTTATGGGTATTTTTTCTTTTCAATACTTCATACCCACGGAACATGGACATGCTATAGCTCTAAGACATAGGCTAAGCATTGGTTTACACTATCTCTTGCGGTTTCTCATCCTCAAAATTGGAGCAGTTCATTCTTTCCTTGATTTGAATCTTGCTAACATGGGATTGAACTTACTGTTAGAATCGAGGCGAACTCTCTGCTCATTTTAATTGATAAGTCATTCGGCTTCGTTCTCGGTTTCAAGTGAGAAAGAAAAGTTGCTCGATTAGAATTTCACAGGCCATTAGATCCCAATATTAGGATTCGCACCCATACCAGATATTGTTCAAAACTCGGGAATGCCTTCTGTGTCACTCGAGGACCTCCGTCGAGCATGAAACAATCCTATTACAGGTATAGGACACTAATATTTGAATCGGATGTGATAAACAAAACCGACAATGATTCAAGTCTGAAGTTCATTAGACTCTGATAAATTTATGCAGAAAAGATAAATTCTAACAACAGTAAATTCAACGGAAGCTGGGTTCCTAAATTACTTCATTACACTAGCATTAGCTCAGCGGTCAAAGAACTACTGTAGATCAGAAACTGGAAGTTTGAATTCCAAAATTTGTTTGGACTTCAGACGGACCGGACAGTAATTTGAAAAAAATAACATTCTGCATTCAGCTTCAACTTCAACAATTAACATCCAGATCCAGAAATTCAAAAGAAATAACAATCTACTCTAATCTAATCTAAATAACATGACAAAACAAAGAAAAGAAAAGAAAATTAAGAAGCACACGAGCCTCAGCAGAACACCTCTTCGATACAAAAGCTACTGTTCGGAGTGGCGGCTGCGTATTTATAGGGTTTGGAAGTTGGGCCTTAACTTCGATGCACCTATTTGTGGATTTCAAAATAACTGGCCCATTTGTTTGTTCATGTCGCGACTCCATTTATTTGTCACAACCTTGACTTAATGTCGCGACCTCTCTTTTACGTCGCGACTTCAGCATTACGTTTATGAAATTTGTGACTATCTTCCACGTCAGCGGCTTCTTGTTCTGCTTGCCGTGACTATTCGATGTCGCGACTTCTCTTCTCGTCGCGACTTCAGCGTGCGCATTGTGATCTCTCTTGAGATGCGACGATCATCTGTCAGCGACCGTTTTTACGTTAGATGCATGGCGAGAAGCTTTTATGCAGTCGACGCGCTGCTTACCTTGGATCTGATGTCGCGACAGCTGACTGATGTCGTGACCTTCATTCCTTGTAATTGATGTCGCGGCAAATTTGAATAGCGTCGCTACATCTCCTTTACGCGCTGAGCTCTTGAAATTCGCTACTTGATCATCATACGTCGCGACTTCAATGTTATGCTTATGAGCTCTTTGATGTCGTGGAAGTTTTACTATTGTCGTGACTTGTCTTCAGCATCTCTTGGGTATGATGTCGCGACAGCTAAATGATGTCGCGACCTCCATTCTTTGGTGATATCGCGACCTTCTTTGCGAAGGGCGTACGCGACCATAATCAGCGTTCAGCGACCGAAAGAACGTCGTGACCTTCTTTTCATTATGGTGATGTCGCGACCCTAAAGGGCGTCAGCGACTTCGCTACTTCAAGCGATGTAGCGACCAGCGGGGCGTCGCGACGTCTTGGTCGATGTTTGATGTCTCTATGCATTAGCGTAAGTGACCTACATGTTCAGCCTCTTTGAAAATCTTTGTTGCAACTTCTAATCGGTCATCACGACCTCCATGTCTCTTCAGCTTTCAATTATCATCCGCGACCTCGAAATTGGTGGCCAGCGACATCTTCATCTACTTCTTCATTAGTTCTGATCATCTGATTTGGGTTTACATTTGCGACCTTGGTGTTATTCTTCATTCTTTATCCAGAGTCGCGACATCGATCCTTTCTTTAAGAGTAGTTGCGACTTCCTTTGCTTGAAGGCTGTTCTGTGTCTTTGTAATTAGCATCCTTATTAAGAGCCTCATGGTGGTATCATGATTTCCATTTATCTCCGTTTGGTGTCGTGACGTCGCAATGATCATGGCAACATGAACCTTGAACATTCTGCTATTCTCGACGAGTCATATTTGTCTCAGCACCTTACTGCGAGTCTTGACTTCACTTATTCACTCTTGATTTCTTCTTCAAATCCAAATTTGTTGAGTGCGTGACTTGGAATTCTTTGAAATTACTTCTGTCGCGACCTCGAGTTCAGTTTTGACTTAAATTCGATCTTGGTGATTTCTTTTGATTTTACTAAAAATTTGATTTTTAATTTGTATTTTCCTGCAAATTGGAATTTGATTCAATTATCAGTTTTCTGCAGACAATTCATCATTATTCTCATTATAAACTCGAGAAAAAATGTATTAAAAATCATGAGTTTTGGACTCATCAAATTCGAGCTTAAAATTTTGCTTGTCCCCGGCAAAGAAAGAAGAAATTGTTTGTCCTCAAACAAATAGCTTAGAAAATTTTTAGGACATTTTTTCTGATTTATTCACATTCTTTCTCATTCCACCCTTCATTATGGAATTAAAGATATCTTTATTATTTCAAATTTAGGTTTTGATCTTGAAGCAGGCTGGCGGTGTGCTTACATCCTGCATTCTTGATAAACTAATGTATTTAAACAGTTTATTCAACAAGTCTTGTTCTGTGTGTGTGTGCAGGTCATCAATCCTTTTCAACTTCATGTTGAATTTAGTTAATCTTCTGGGAGTTTTCTTAGACTGTTTATCAAAGTCCCATATGCTTGTTTTTCATATTGATCTCCACTAATGTAGGTAAATTCAACCTTCAAAATCAATGAGGTCTTTCGAAACGTAATGTTGGGCTTAGGTAATTGGGTAGATAATGGAGAAATTTAGGTTGTAATTACCAGTTTCCATCTTAATATCTCTACATTGTTGCCTCGACCTTCTCCTTTCTGTTTGTTCTTTCTGATTCTCCTCAATTTTGCTTTGCTTCCCCTCCTTTTGAATTCTTTTTATGGAATCTCAACTTCCATATATACTTGATTCAGGCTGATTCCTTTGTTCTTTAACTCTTTTGCCTTTACTTCTCTATGATTTGGAATAGTGCAATGTTTTGTCTTCTTAGGCTTTCTATTATTCTTAGAACTTTAAATTTGTGACTCCGAATACCGAGTTGGCATTAGGGTGCTAGGTGTTCAAAACACCCCTACGAGCTTAATTGTTCAAGGAAATAGGCCACAGAAAAAACTTATTCCTTATTTCACTTGTACCTTTGCTTGACCTTCTTGTCGAAAATCTGGAATATTATTCCCCAAACTTCTTTATTCCTTTATACTAAACTTCTACGAACTGAAACTAGATAATTTGGGTTCCTCTTTGAGGTTTATTGCAAGAGAATTTCAGTTTTCAATTGTTTTGTTGAAGAAATAAGGCCCATTTAATAGCTCAAATCAGAACTAGAGGAATATGCTTAAGCATATTTTTGAGGTAGGCTTAAAGGCTCAAGGCGCAGGATGGCCTCTATCATTTCACATTGGTTGTTTTTCACCTAAGATTTCGCCTCGTCAGTAATCAAAGCAGTTAGGACTGTGGATCTAAATCTGAATTCCCAGAAAGATGTTTCTAATTCTGTCCAAAGTTTCATAAGTTTTGTTGACCAATAGTAATATTATTTCTTCAAGACTTGTACTTATTCCTTTGTATACTTACATTATTTAAACAAGTATTTTGTTCTATCGGCCAATAACGATTTTCGATTTTTGCTGACTAAGCGAATCTAAGCGAATAGTAAATACTCTAATTCAGTTTCTTTATTCATACCCTGATTTATTATTTGTGTTCCGGTTTATCTCTGATCAAACTACTTCCAGCTAGTTCGGATTATGACATTTGACATTTTCATTCTTGAACTAAATCCCGATGTCATTTTCGACAAATTCTGACCAAGTAAAAACCTGAAGCTAACGCGAGCAAGCAAACATTTCCTTTTTCACAACTTTTCTTGTTTTATTAATGATGTATGATTGAGAAGCAGCAATGGAAGGAAGAAGGATAAATCAATGGGAAAGTCTATTTTTTCTTTTGAGAAAAGAGACGAGATGTTTAAGGGGATCCGGATGAGGTAGCCCAGATTAGGATTGAATTTAGGAAATTTCATTTTATGTTCTCTTCTTCTTCTTGACATTCTCCACTTTCGATATACTCTTGAGGATCAATTTATTTGTGAGATCAATCTTTTTATTCGATCATCTTGTCTAGGTGCCCGGTGTGTTCGTTGTGCGTTCCATTTGATCGCAGCTTCTAAAAATTTGGAAAGATTATTTGTTAATCAAATCGAAATTTTCAAGCGAGACTTTTCTTAGCGGAAAGGCATCCTTATCGTAGCTGCGATCTACATCCTTCATCTTCTTTCAAAATCCTTGAACATTGAAGTGTATAGGAGCAGATCCTTGATCTGCTCCTTAGTCTTTGCTTCTTGATGCGCATCCACATCCTTTATGAGTTTGAGGAGGCTGAGAATCCTTATCATGCGGTGTTGTAGAATGATTCATGACTTAGCTTTAACTTCTTGATGGAATCTTGATCTTCCCTTCCATTTCCTTTTAAATTTCTCCTCTTTCTTCTCCAAGGATCTTTTATCTGCTCCTGCTTCTGCTATCTTCTTCCATTGTTGAATCTTTCTTTCATCTCGGCTTCATGTACTTCTTCTCTTTTGTTCATCTCTTCTTCCCTGATGTTGATCCCTTCCTCTTGGTTACTTTTCTTGACACCTCACTATACGAACTTTTCTTTTGGAGGTTCATTTCTCTCTTCTTTCTTCCATACTCTTTACTTAATAGGGTGAGAATTTCCATTGTTGAGATTATTGCCTAAGGCTCCATAAAACTCTGGAGTTCTACGAAACCTCTTGTTCCTTATTGGGGGAGAGCTAGCCAGTGGAGTTGAGAAATCTATGGGGCTTTATATCTCTTCACTCTCTGTCTCTGGAAACCATAGAAGTATCCTCTTCTTGTTGCTTCTAGATTTTCTTCCTCACTGCTCTGCCACCAAGAAGGTGTCTTCTTGTATTGCATTTTCATTTCATCCCTTGAATGTGTTTCTACTATGGCTTTATTTTTTCTTTTAGTTCTTTGGCCCTTATTGACTCAGATCCAGGTGGGTGAGTGACAGGACACTCTTCTTCTTCCAAATTCCCTTCACCAGCCTAATACATAACCTTGTGATGGTTCTTTGGGTGAGGATCCAAACCCATTGTGCCTTCATGATGCCTCATTATAGAATTTTCAATAAGCGAACCATCATCGATCTTGTATCCGCCGATTATGGCATAGAAGGATTGCTTCTTGTTCCTTCTTGTGCCAGACGTGCTTGGTAAGGGACAGGCAGGATAAGAAATAGAACCACACCTTTGCCTCCTCTGTCAAATCTCCCTGCTCAGGGTCTTTTGTTCTCCTTTTCCTTTCTTCCACTGCCCTTTACCGTCTGTTGTGAATTTTCTGTAACTCTCCACGGTTAGGAGTTTGTTCACTTCGGCTTCTTGAATTTGATCCATTTTTACATTATTCCATCCCATACATCTCATTAATAGTCTTTGCTCCATAAGGCACCCAGACTCCTCTGACATAAACAGAGTTCTCTTTCCTTCCAACCTGATTAGAGTAAAATTCTCGGACGATTGCTGCATAACCAGACCTTTGATGTTTGCGAGTCTCCCCACCCTCGTTGCTCTATCAGTTCCCCTGAGCGGTGAGATGAGTTGGCTGAAACCTCTTTCTCCTACAAATCCGCCCCCGGCTATAGTGCTTTTTCCCGACCTGGAGAAAAGCCTCATACGAACGAACTTCGTCTTCCTACTTCTTCTCATTTGCTTTTCCTTTTCATGCTTCCATACATTTGCTTTGTAGCGAGGTTGAACCACGGTTGTTCCAGGCGGCACATTCTCCACTTCGGGTTCGGATGAATTTCCCCCTTGATCCCAGTATCTCTCGCAGATTGGCTCAGGTTTAGGGATGAGGGTTGAAGGTTGACACGTTAAATCGGAAGGTTTTTAGGAAGAAGTTCGGGTTTAAGGTTTGCAAGAATTGAGAACTAGAGAATATGTGAAGATGAAAGGTTGTATTTGCTTCAAGGAAGGAGATGGTAGTGGAGGGAGTTTCTCAACAATTGCAATTCAATTATTATGTTGTGCTCTTTATTACTTCATTTATTTGTGCTTATCGCGACTTTAATTTCATCTCTTTGCTGATTGTCTTTGTCATTAAATTTAGGGCAAAAAAAAAAAAAAAAAAATTTGCCCATTTAGCATACTTGTCTCTAATGTCATGACTTATTCTTGTTTGTCGCGACATAAGTCGCGTGGGAGGACAAGTTATCATCGAGAACGCGGCATGGGAGTCTTTATTAGTTGAGTTGTCACGACATGAACTTCTCTTTTGAAGGAATGATTCTTGTAGCGACCTCGAAGTTGATCCACAACCTGGTTATATGCGACCTCTATTTATGTCACGACATAAATGTTGGTCGCTACCTGTGCCCTTGTTCTTCCTTGATCTTGACTAAGTTGCAACCTCGACTTACATCGACCCTAAATTTCTATAGCGACATAAAATCACAGTGCGTGACTTGATGCACCCTTGGGTGATGATCAGACATCTTTTCATTCCTTATTAATTTGCACCTTCTTAGCATCCATTTAATCACTCCCACACAGCAATTAAAAAAAAAAATGCATTATATTCAATTTTCACAGAATCTATGCGGGAGAAAATGCTCCCTTAGTTTCTACGTCTGTGAAGTGCACGGTAATCACGAGTTTGTTCCTTCTACTTTGAGCCATTTTGATTCTTCATGCATATTGTAACAATTCCAAAAAGTTAAATTAATCTGACCTTACCTAGCAATTTCTAACAAATCATGACTGGACTCAAAAAATTTTCAAAAACACGTAATAATAAAAAAAATTTGAAATACAAATAAAGAAACTAAAAAAAAAATCTATAGGTTGCCTCCATGAAGTACACTCATTTAGTCTTTAAATTTGGACTAGGCGTTTCAAGTTTCTCTCTTTCAATTCACAGTGGAGTTCTTCACATTCTTTCTCCCTCTTGAGATAATCTTTGATCTTTGCCCGTGCTTTGAATTCTTCCCCGGCACTCGATCCGAGGTATTCTTGCTCAAAGATATGCCGACACCAACGTATATGGTCCACTCCATTTTGATTTCAGGTTCCCTGGAAATAATCTTAATATGGAGTTAAACGGCAAAGACCTGATCCCACAGCTTTGAACTCTTTCTCGGAAATCCTTTGATCATGCCATTTCTTTGTCTTGTCATATATATTCTAGCATTGTCATGAGCGTTTCTCGGTTCTTCAATTCATTCGGAGTTGGAGAAGTCTCTCTTCCTTTGCAATTTTGAAATCGAGATTATTTGTTTGATAGCCTGTGGCTTTGTATTCAGGTTCGAGAGGGAGTGAGCATGGTTTTCTAAAGACAAGTACGTATGGGGACATTCCAATGGGAGTTTTATAAGCAGTTCTGTATGCCCATAATGCATCATCAAGCTTCAAAGACCAATCTTTCCTGCTAGAATTCACAGTCTTTTCCAGAATTTTCTTTATTTCTCTATTGGAAATTTCAGCTTGCCCATTTGTTTGAGGATGATAAGCCAAGCTCATAATGTGTTTGATACCATATCTGCTCATGAGTTTGTCGAACACCTTATTTGCAAAATGGCTTCCTCCATCACTAATTATAGTTCTGGGTGTCCCAAATCTGCTAAGAATATTTCTTTGTAAAACCCCACAAGCGTATTGGCATCATTCTTAGAATGACTGTTGCTTCACCATTTGATACATAATCCCACGGCTAAGTATGTATATATTTCCAAATGACATTGGAAAGGCCCCATAAAATCAATTCCCCATACATCAAACAATTGCACCACCAGGATACCTTGCAGGGGCATCTCATGCCTTTTGTTGATATTTCCCATTCTTTGGCATTGATCACACAACTTTACCCATTCAAAACAGTCCTTAAAAATTGTAGGCCAGTAAAATCCTGACTGGAGAATTTTGTGAATTTGTTTTATCTAAAAATCTCTCAGTAAGGTGATGCATGACATTCTTGTAAATCTTACTTCTCTCTAATTACCCATCTCCTTATAATCAGATCAACTCTGTACCAAACAAATATGGATCATCCAAGATGTAGTATCTACTATGGAGTCCTTAACCTTTCTCTTGCTGTATTAAATGAATTAGGTGGCATAATTCCACAAGCTAAGAAATTCACAATATCAGCATACCAGGGTGATTGTAGTGACAGTTGAAATAACTGCTCATCTGGAAAATTTTATGCTATTTCTCTTCCTTTTTCTTGTACAGTGGGTTCCTCTACTCTTGACAAGTGATCAGCTATCACATTGTCACTGCCCTTCTTGTCTTTAATTTCTAAATCAAATTCTGTAACTAATCATGCCCTGATCAATCTTGGCTTTGCTTCCTTCTTTGCCATTAAATATTTAATTGATGTATGATCAGTGTGTATGACAACATGGGACCCCAAAATATATGGCCTGAATTTTTCACATGCAAACACTATTGCCAGCATTTCCTTTTCAGTAGTAGAGTAATTTTCTTGTGCTTCGTTGAGTTTTGCTAGCATAGTAGATGACCTTAAACACTTTTTCCTCTTTACGTCCGTCTGACTCCCATTGCAAAATCACGGCATCACACATGATCTCAAATTCTACGTTCCAATTTGGTTTTGCCATGATGGGGGCTTCCACGAATGCGGATTGATCTCTTCAAATGCTTTACGGTAGGATTCATCAAATAAAACTTACTATCTTTCTCGTGTCATAGTGGTCGACAATTTTTGAGAAATCTACGATAAATCTTCATATAAAATCAGCATGTCCTAAAAACTTAGTTCACTTGGCGTAGTGGGTGGCATTAAGTCTCTTATAATTGAAACGCTGCTTTGTACACTTGGCCTAGCTGCGAAACCATGTGCCCAGTGATCCATGCGTAACCGTAAAATGGCATTTTCCCAATTGAGCTAGATTTTTGTCTTTGCCTTTGAAATCTTGTTCCCCGAGTTATGCGGTATTTCAAGCGGATCCATACAGCGTAAAATCATCCATGAAGATCTCCATAACTATACCTTTAAATCGAGGAAAATATAGGCGTCATCGTCTTTGGAAGGTACCAGGAGCATTACACAATCCAAATGGCATTCTTCTAAAAGCAAAAGTACCAAATGGGCATGTAAAAGTGGTTTTCTCCTGATCTTCAGGTGCAATAGCTATTTGGTTATATCGGTATCCATCGAGAAAACAGAAATGAGGGTGTCTGGCAGCATGTTTGATCGATGAAAGGTGAGGGGAAAATGATCCTTTACGGTTGCGGTATTCAATTTTCTATGGTCGATACAAACCCTCCATCCTGTCCAGGTTCTTGTAGGAATAAGTTCATTCTTTTCATTCGATTCACAGTGAATCCACCTTTCTTGGGAACCACATGTCTTGGGCTTACCGAAGCTGTCACGATATAACTGCCTGTATTGCTAATCCTGCATTTAACCATTTGGAGCTTCTTTTCTCCTGACTTCTTTCACTTGGTAGGATTCGACCTCCTTTGATACTCAACAAGTTTTATTCTCTTTAACAATATTTTGTGCATACAAATAGGGGGCTGATACCTTTCGGATCTTGATTGACCCGAGCAATTGCTTCCTTGTATTTTCTCAAAATTACCGGCCAACTTATGTTCTTGGCTTGGTCGATCACGGCTGATATGATAGTGGTTTTCTCTTTTACGGCTCTAAAAACTCATATTTCAAATGGTTGGGCAACTCCTTCAATGTGTGCCCATACGCATAGTTTTCTGCCCATGAGTTTTTACGTAATAAATTTGCTCAGCCATCTTATTTGTTTTCATTTATACTTGAAGCTGTTTCATTATTAAACAAATTTGAAGCGAGAACTACAATCAAAACTCAAGAAGTACTAAAAATTCATCTCAATTTCATTGATAGAGTTTTGAATAATTACAATCAGAATTCACTTCATCATTGAAAATTTGTTAAAACTACGACCATCTAATCTTCCTCACATTAGGATGTTCCGAAGACTCTATATGAATACTAAAATACCTTTGTTCATTCAAACTCAGTGTCGATTCACCTTTAAATGCGTCGATCAAGGCGAAGCTCTGTTGCTAGAAGATCTTCCGACTATGAAGACGAGGATCTTCCTCCCATGCATGATAACAAAATCTCTCTTGGGAAAATGAATTTCCCGACCTTGAGTACATCTTCAGAATGCCCTCGGTTGTGCCATTGATCTATCAACCATACGTAAAGTAATTCTTTGTTGGGGTTAGTTCCCCCAGACTAAGTCTCTGCACCAACGATAGAGGCATCAAATTTATACTTGCTCGAGTCATAAAGCTTTCTTGAACTCCACATTTCCCTTTATAGAAAGGGAATAGGTAAAAGCTAGTAGGGTCTTTTCATCTTTCTTTAGAGACTTACGTTGAATAATAGCCTTTGCATAAACTGATCAAATTAACTATACCTCATAAATATCTTTCTTTTTTCAGTACTTTCTTTATTTGCTCAGAGGCATTTGTGATCTCTACAGTGATCATTGTTTCTTCTTTAGCTCTCAGAATTGAAAAGCTGTTCTTTTGACAAGTCTCTGTGAGATGCCTTCTGAGAGCATAAGCGGTACTCCCCTTCTTTTTGCGGTCATTTCTTCCTTTCATCTATTCGATCAGTTTTTCTCTTCTTTCTTTTCAATCTCTTCTTTCTCTGCCTCAGTCTCTTCGTTTCTATCTGTCTTTATTCTTTGCTTTCAAAATCCTTCCTTCAGTTGAATTTTGTTGATCTTTGAGTTTCTTAGGTGTCAGGGAATGTTCCCTTGTTACGATTTGGCATATTCGAGACAGTGCCCTAACGTGACCAGTTTTGAGTGAAACACTAGCATTCTTTTATTTATACAGTGTCGGACTTGAAAGTTTCCGTCGGATAGTTTAATTCATGGAATTGTAATAGCCTCTTGTTATCCCCATGAAGGCTGACATCGATCCTCAAATGGTTGGGTTCTCCTCTGACCACAGTGTTGTTTACGCCCTCACCTCCCTTCTTTGCTTCTTCTTTGGAACCTTGGTGGCTGCGATATGTATTGAGGATCTTTGTCCTGCCTTGGGCCATGTAATGCCCTCCACCATATGATAAATTTTCATGGTTCCTCGGTCTTTGGATGGTAGTGTATGGGCGAGTTAGTTATTGCTGAAATGATAACTCCTTTGCTCGTTCACGTGGCCTCCTCAACACCATAAGAACCTTACGGTACCTCACATGACACTTCTTCTCATCGAATTCTCTTTCTCACGCCATTTCGCCCAAGCGTATATATCTCTCTTGTTTGTCCATCCATATGCATTATAGCATCCCGACTTAGCTTCATGGTGTCATCTTGCTCAGCTCCAGCCCCTTTTCCTCTGCTACTACCTCTTGGCTTCAGATGGAGCTTTCATATTGCATTTTGCCAGGTCCTCGATCAGATCTCTTGCCTGCTTCAGCGCTTTTAGGCGAATGCTCAGCGGCATGAAGCGTCGATAATACCCTTGGATGTATCATTGGTGCGATACCTTATATCCATACGGGTCTTCAAGTCTATCCCATGCATTGGGCACCTCTTGACAATCTTTTGAATCTTTCCCAAGACATCTGGGCTCTCATCTTCCCCTTGTTGGAGATACAATTATCTCTCTTCGTCTCTCTGAGTGAGAGAGATGGGGGGAAAAGAATCGCCTAAGTAGCTTCTACCAACTCTCAGTATCGCGAGATCCTTGTAGTAATGATTCATGCCGCCAATGTGCTATCAATCTCTCAAAGAAAATGGGAAGAGATGTAGATTTTATCACCCTCTGGTCTCATCGATTCGACTTCCTTTGTATTAGCCATCTGAGAAATCTTCCAGGTGCTCATTTGGAGTCTTCGATTGGGATGACAGAGTAAGGCGATGTTCTTGAACCATTGTAATTGGGGCGCTTTAGTTCAAAATTGTTTGCATCCAGCATGGTGCAATACGTTATGAATACTCTTCTTGAATAATAGATAAATCCTCCATTGTGTGCGGTAATGGGGGTCTTATTTCTTGTCTCTTTTCCTACGTTTGGTCATGTCTCTCTTACTGCCATAGCTGCGTTTCTGCTCTTTTGTGCTTTCTTAAGCTCCTGGCGTTCTCTCAGTCGGTGTGCTGTTTGGAATCGGGTCGGATCCACTGTTTCCTATGCAGTAAAGGTTCTCTGAAATAAAGCATACTCATATTAAATGGATTAGTCAAACCTAACAAATATTTTTCAACATGGCTTGTTAAAAATTGGTGACTAATGTAGTCAGCACAGCAGCTATTTTTGTTCTTTTTTTTTAAAAAAAATGTCCAAATTAGTATTTCCTTCTTTCGTCAGAATATTGATCTAATTAATTCTTTCGATCCCTGGCAACGGCGCCAAAAACTTGTTATGGACTTAACCAAAAGACATAAGCAAATTTATGACACTATTACCAAAGGACTATTGTCTAATCCCGACAATATGCCATGAACTTGTTTTGTTATATTTCTTTTAATTATCTTGATTAAAAATGGTTTCCTTAAGACTAGATAAATTTCTTTCTGGTTTTGATCCATGATTCTGCAGAATTAATACTGGTCGAACAAGTAATAAAGTGGATTTAAGTCAGTTATCGATCCCACGGAGATCTCGGGATTTACCGATCAACTACCACGACTACTTTCGAAGCTCTATACTATTTGGACTATGATTTGCAATGGATATATTCCTAGCAACAAGAAAATAATGAAAGAATAAAGATATGTAAGCTAGAACAAAATGAAATAATGCTTAAAACTAAAATAAAGAAATTAAAGAAATAGACGTCGAGTTAGTTTTTAAAGGGAGCATTGAAAATACAACTGTTGTGAAACATCAATTCCTGCAGACTACTCTGTAGCTTTACTTCATGAACTTCAGATTTATAATCCGTCCAAGGAAGAATGTAATGCCATGTGGATCTCTCCTTAATGACATATTTCATCATCTAATATTCCCTGTTTCTCTCGAATGTAGAGGATTAGATAACTACTTTTAATCTGAGTTGCCTTGTTATGGGTATTTTTCTTTTTCAATACTTCATACGAACATGGATCACATCAGCCTTAGCTCCTAAGACATAGGCTAAGCATTGGTTTACTATCTTTTGGTTTCTCATCCTCAAAATTGGAGCGATTCATTCTTTTGATTAGATCCTTGCTAACACGGGATTGAAACTTCTTTGTTGAATCGAGGCGAACTCTCTGCTCATTTAATTGATAAGTCATTCCAACTCATTCTCGGTTTCAAGTGAGAAGAAGATTTATCGATTAGAATTTCTGAAGCCCATTAGATCCCCAATATTAGTTCACATACTTTAGATATTGTTCAAAACTCTCGAGATGCCTTCTCTGTGTCACTCAGGAGGGCCTCTGGAAATCGAAACGTAAAGCAATCCTAATACAGTTAGGACACTAATATTTGAATGAGGATACAACAATAAACAAAACCGTAATGATTCAAGTGCGAGAAGTTCATTAAGCTACACGATAAATTTATCTGAAAAGATAAATTCTAACAGCAGAGTCAATTCGGCCCGGGCGGGTTTCGTGCTTCATTACACTAGCGGTAGCTCCTTGATCAAAGAACTACGCAGATCGAGCTGAAGTTTGAATTCCGGGAATTTGTTTGGACTTGAGACGGACCGAGGCGATAATTTGAAGAAAATAGCATTGCATTCGGCTTCAACTTCAACAACTAGCATCGGATCGAATTGAAAGAAATAACAATCTATAATCTAATCTGAAATACTTGACAAAACAAAGAAAAAGAAAAAAATTAAACTACGAGCCTTCGGCTACCGGACTTCTCTTTCACGTCGCGAGCGCTCTTTCGATGCGGCTGCGTGATTTTATGAGGTTTGGAAGTTGGGTATTCTTGATACTGTTGTGGTTCAAAATAAGCGGCCCATTTGTTTGTTCATGTGTGACTGCATTTTATTTATCCGCGACCTTGACTTGATGTCGCGGCCTCTCTTTTGCGTCGCGACTTCCCTTTGTGCGTTTATGAAACGTTACGTTTCGCGACTTCTCTTCCACGTCAGCGACTTCAACGTGCAACGCAGGCTATTACGATGTCGAGCTTCTCTTCCTCGTCGCGACTTCTTTATTCACGCATTGTGATCTCTCTTGAGGCGCGACTTCAATCATCACGTCGCGACTTCGTTTTCTGTTAGTCATGTGGCTTTTCTTTTAGTGACTTGCCTTTAGCACCTTGGATCGATGTCGCGACGGTATTGATGTCGTGACCTTCATTCCTTGTAATTGATGTCGCGACAGGTGAATGTGTCGGCCCCGCATCTGCTTTACGCGCTGGCGACTGCCGGGGTGCTTCTTCCAATCATACGTCGCGGCTTCAATGTTATGCTTGCCAGGCTCTTTGATGTCGTGGAAGTTTTACTATTATCGCGAAGCGTCTTGACATCTCTTGGGTATGATGTCGCGGCGGCTAAATGGTGTCGCGACCTCCATTCTTTGCGGTGATAACGCGCGACTCTTGAAAGATAGCGACCATCCCTTGCAACGGATGTCGCGACCACTGAAGGACGTCGTGACCTTCTTTCATTGTAACTTATGTCGCGACCACTAAAGGACGTCGTGACTTCACCTTTACTTCAGCTGATGTCGTGACCACTGAAGGACGTCGCGACATCTTCTGATTCAGTGTTTGATGTCTCTATCTGTTCTAACTGTCGCGACCTCTATGTTCAGCCTCTTTGAAAATCTTTTGTTGCAACTTCTAATCAGTGTCACGACCTCCATGTCTACTGCTAAGCTTTCAATTCTGTCGCGACCTAGAAGTGGTGTCGCGACATCTTGTCTGCTTCTTCATTAGTTCCTGGTCATCGATTTTGGAGTTTTACATTTGCGACGAATTGTTATTCTTCATTCTTGTCAAAGTCGCGACATCAGAATCCTTTCTTTCAAAATTGATTCACGACTTCCTTTACTTGAAGGCTGTTCTTGTGGCTTTGTAGTGAATCGCATGCCAAAACCTTATGGTGGTATCATGACTTCATTTATCTCAGTTTGGTGTCGCGACATCGTAATGATGTCGCGACATAGACTCTTCATTTATTTGCTTCTTATTCTCGGCAAGTCATATTTTGTCTCAACTTCCTTATGCAGGTCACGACTTCACTTATTCACTCTTCAGTTTCTTCTTCAAATCCAAATTTGTTGAGGTCGTGACTTGGGTGTTAAATTGCACTTCTGTCGCGACCTCGGTTCAGTTTTGACTTAAGTGCAACTGGTGATTTCTTATGATTTTTGCTAAAATTTGATTTTATGCTGTATTTTCCTGCAAATTGGAATTTGATTCAATTATCAGTTTTCTGCAGACAATTCATCATTATTCTCATTATAAACTCATAAAAATGTATTAAAAATCTCATGAGTTTTTGGACTCATCACTTGCAGATCAGATTTAGAATTAAAAACTTGTAACTAAATTCTGTATCAAAATAACTAGTACTATGTTGCAACCATGGAGTCAACACTTGAAATAACATTACCTAAGTTTTCCAACATGTTCAAATTGAGGTGTTGGTGGTAAATGATAATGAACAAGGGATGACTCATCTATAAAGATTCGTTATTTGATACATCACCTGATATGACATGAGAGGTGGTTATATATCTCTACTCATTCTCCAAACTTACAGTATGAAATGATGATACATGTCCATCAGCTTTAGATTCAAGTCTCCAGATTCATCATCAATATCTCTACCGATTCATCATTAGCTTCTCAGTGCGTAGCTTCTACCATCTATATACACTCCAAGATTCAAAGATTTACATCTACTACTAAGCCCATAACCATAGTCACTCTCGCAACATTATACTGTTGCAACCAATAAATCTATATGGCCACCCCAAATTGATTCACTCAGTTCGACTGAAACAACTTTAATATAAGCAATTCACTTCCTCATCGCAGTTGCAGCAATCATAGTGTTCAAGATCCGATACATTACCATCAAGCCAACCATAGTAAAGTTTGAACCTATTTACTTTTTGGGGATACTTACAATTGAGGACTATCGGAACCTTTGTTGTCAATGTATTGTCCAGAGTATATCATACTGCTCACTTGTTCAAACGCGCATTCAATCGGTACATCCAAAGGCACAATAACAGCTTTTTCCCCATATTTGATATATGTTTCAAACCTAATATTTTTCCAATAGAAATAACATATCACGGAATAGTTGAAATGTATATAATTGATTTAAATAAATGTGGTCCCAAATGAATTAAACAATATGAGAGGTCATTATCTCACTATTTAAATCATCTATAGATGCATATTCAATCACTTATTTAGCCAATGGAATCATTTTCTAACGTGTTGCTACCTGTTCAACTTTATCACATCAACTTTATCATAAAAGAAAACAATCACTTTCTAAAAAATGTGCAATATGACATTTCAAATTGTCCTCGATTTCACTCTTTTGAGTAAATACAATCAACTATAATTCATTATATTAACTCACTCCTTTTAAAAATAAAAATAAAAGAAAAAGATATTATATTAGAGTGATGTTAGGTTTTATTTTAGGTTTAGGTTTTTAGGTTTAGGTTTAGGCTTTTAAGGTTTAGGTTAGGTTGAATAGGTTTTAGGGAAGAGTTTGGAGGTTTAGGCTAGGTTTAGGATTTGTAGGTTTTAGTTTGTGTTTGATTTTAGGTTTAGTGTTTAGGTTTTAGATTTTAGGATTTAGGTTTAGATTTAGGGTTTAGGGGTTTGGGTTTGGGGTCAGTTTAGGGGTTTGGGGTTTTAGGCTTTAGATTTGGGTTTTGGGGTTTGGGGTTTGTGCTTGTAGTTTCAGTTTTATTTTGTGGTTTTAATGAAGGTTTAGGTTTTAGGTTTTGGTGTTTGTGTGGTTTAGGTCGGGGTTTAAGGGTTTAGGGTTTAGGATTTAGGGTTTAGGTTTAGGATTTTGGGCTTAGGTATAGGGTTTTTAGGGTTTTGGTTTTGGGTTGCTTGGTGTTTAGGTTTGTGTTTTAGTATAGTTTGTGGTTGGGGTTTGGGGTTTCTGGGGTTTAAATGGGGTTTAGGTTTTAGGGTTTAGGTTTGGGGTTTAGGATTAGGTTTGGCGTTTTGAGATTTAGTTGTGTTTAGGGTTTAGGTTTGTGGATTTAGAATAGGCTTAGGTGGTTTACACAGAGTTTTAGGTTTGGGATCTAAGGCTTGTGGTTTGCTCAGGCTTGTTTGGTTTGTTAGAGCTTTAGGAAACATAGAGTCAAGTGAAGTGAATGAGATTGGCTTGTGTAGATTGGGAACATAGGTGGTGTGGTTGGTATGACTGCTATGGTGAACTGATCTGGTTATTAAATTTTGTAACTCGTGATAATAGTAGATAATTCGGAGAACCACACTGGGAGTGAGCTTAATGTGCGTAGTTAGCGGGAATGGTGGTCAAACTTTTGAGACATGGTTGATTCTTCAGTTTATTTGAAGAGAAGGATTTGCGTGGAGAAAGTAGAGGATGTCCATTGATCAATGTTTCTTTTATGTGGATCTAGTCCTCTTTGGTCTACTATTTAGAGCTGAGCCCACAGTAGCCTTAGTTTGAAAACGAAAAAGCGTTTGGATTCTAAATGCACTTCACAAATTCATGAAGAGCCCAGTTTTAGATGCCATACACATAACATTTTTTCTAATCACAACCTATTTAACACAGTTGGTGTTCAAGATCTAAATGCTTGTCAAAAATCCTCTAATTTTGGGAAAAGAACCCCAATAGTCACGTGAATGGGCCTTTAAAAATACAGTAGACCCGCATGAAGAACCGAGATCGCCACCAGGCCAACCTCCACTATAAGGGATCGTCGAAATGGCACAAGCCTCTGCCTAGGACAAGCTTATATATGGATTCTAGACTTTTTTAGTTTGAAAACTCTGGATGAAGCCTTAAAACCTTAGGAAACGCCCCTAAATTTAAGTTTCGAAAAACATAGCTTAAATGGGCTCTTCAGTCCATTAAAATTCAACCATAAGCTACCCTAGGTTATGAAATTGCCGACACTATAAGACCTTATTCCCACTGCACATGGAATTTTTCAATCTGAGCATTGGTAAGATGATGGATTTGGTTATATCAAGATCCTTGGTAAAATATGCTTAACATCTTTCTTAAAGAGAATCATGCTGTTCGTGGTAATGGTGGATTGATGGTAATAGTTCTTTTCTTTTTTTATTACCTCTGTTGTTGTCTCATATTCATCCACTACAAACATGATTGAAATGGTTATTATGGAAGTGATAAAGGCAACATTAGTGTTTGAATATAAATTTAATGAATAAATATGAGAAGCAAAGAAAGTCATTGAAATGAGAGATCCTAGCTTGCACAGAATCCAGTTCATGAAGCCAATTCCCTTTAACTTGGAAATGGGCTTCCTAACAAAAGGTTTCACATAGAAGGTGTCACACCCCCGACCCCCGCCTAGGCGGATGAAGGGGGCACAAAACTATATTGGGACTCTTTACTTGCTTTTTCAGACATTGGTGGGCCCAAGTCTTATAACTTAATCAAAATATCATATACAAATATACAAAATAAAACTACCACCGTAGTGGTGTTTACTGTGTTAATACATCAAGGTTAAAAATATCCACTACTTAATATATCTGTGATTGATTTACTTGATATATCGATTTGGATTTTACTTGATATCTTGATATATATTGCGTGAGCAGGTTCGTGGATATTTTTAATATTATATCGATATATCAAAATTAATAAAAATAATTCGAAATCATGGAAATACTTATAAAAGTGTGAAATGACATTAATAATGAAATATACACATTGATATTATATTGCTATGGTATTTAAAACCAAAATGAAGATCGATGCGCTGTGTTCTATATCGACTCTGCTTATATTTCCTCGATGATGTCAATGATTATTCAACATTCCCTTATGCCCTAAACCTATATGGTAGTGGTAAAGTTATGGCATAGTGACTGGTTCCCTGTACTCATAGTTTTGAAAGCTCGCACTACAAAAGAACATTTTTAGGCAATTATATTCCCGGTCTTCCATATCAAACAATCTTAGTACTAGACTCAAATTTGTTCCAGAGGGGAAACTCCCTTTGTTATGAAATGACCAAGCCACAAAAAAGGTAAAGGTGGATGAAACCTGACATCCCTCTTAATTCAAGAAAAATGCTTCAGCCTATGCACTTTGTCATGCTTATGCATTCATTCTATAAAACAACCCAACAAGAAAAACAAATAGAGAAAAATCTTCCAGAAGTAAGAAGTGTTCGATATCTTCTGTTAAAAAGCATGCCAAGTTTGTAAACCCTGAGCACCAGAAAAAAAACAAAAGTTTGCACCATTGCGTTGTCATTTTAATCAAACAAGCTTGTCAAATTCTAAACATTTATAAATGAAAACACATTAATAGATAACCTTCAAACTCAGTTGCTAATATAAAATAACAAACTTTTGTAAACCAAAACAATTTAAGAATCCAATTGAATGACAACTCATAAACAGAAAAATAAATTAGATAATGTAATATTCATACAATCTATTCTAATTTTACATCCACTAACTCTCTATGCTAATTCTTGATTCTTCGACGTTACCGTAATCTATCATTACAAGAATGCCTATATAATCTGGTATCCAGATCATCACCCTACCTCGAAATCAACCATAAGCCAACAACAGACACCACTCTAGCTAAGCAAATTTATAATCAATTTTTTCGAGAATGACGATTCCTAATAAACTATTAGAATGAAGCATTCACACAGAAACATATCATAATAAAACGATCGATATATCGGTCATTTTGTCTCAAAACTTGGTTTATTTCACACATGATGCATTTTTAGTCGATTTTTTCACATGGAAATGTCGAATATATCGTATTTGTCAAGAGTCAAGGATGAGACACCGATATTAAAGTACTTTTCGATTTTCCTCAAACGACTTTGGCTTGGCAAAAATTGGCCTGAAGCTCGACACCCGAAATATCGCCACATTTCCGTCCTTGCAATACATATAGTCCTAACTCCCATTTACATATACATATACAAAAAATGTACATTTACATTTACATTTACATAATCAGAGCGCAAAACCTACTGTGATGGACTCCTATTAGTTTGTCAGTTCAAAGAAGATGCCAAGATTATGACATCCTCCTTTTCAGGTCTACCTGATTAAACCCGTGCTAAACTTAACGCAGGAAATATATGACTTGGAGTACGATACACATGCATTAATACTTTATAGTAAAGCATATAACAAGAATATATATACAAAGAGTGATATCTAAATTTTCATGAATCCATATAACAAACTATACACTTACTTACTCATAGCATACTCTATATTTGTTCGCATCTCCGTAGGAGTTACAAAGAGAGTTTATACTTGTACTGAGAAACTGAGCTGGCAAAGTTTATGCTTGTACGTAGGTACCCGTAGGTACTGGCGCAGCTTATACTTCTGTACATTACTTTACTCTTATTCGCGCTCAGATTCTTATCATATAACCTGCTTTGACTACTCTAGGACTCAGACACAAATAAGCAAAGACACAACACAACAAGTACCCGAAGGTATAGTATAAGATCGAGGTGCCAGCACCGCAGAGGTGTCAAGCTACCGACAGATCGTCGTCGCAGACTAATAAGAGAGTAATCGGCAATTAAATGCCAAGCACGGTCAAAGAGTGTCGTCAAGACTAATCAGAGAGTGCACCAAGTACTAAATGTGTCGAAGCACGGTCGTAGAGCGCTATCGTGACTAATCAGATTACCAAGTACTATACGTGCTCGCCCCACATACTGCAGGTGTCAGTGGTCATTCAAAATCCGGTCTTAGGCAGTCCTACAATTATATGAGTTCAGGAACTTACTTTCTTATCAAAGGGGCATTAAGTTTGCCAACAACAAGCAAGGTACGGTCTAATATTTCCTTTACCTTACAAACATGAATGGACCCTTTCATTCACTTATAGGGTCCTCGTTAGTCCAATAGACAAGTCCTCGGAATAACGGAATAGCAAAACATGAAAAACACATTTCAGGAATGTTATGCATGAAGAGCGTTGCTACGCCGCGGCGTAGCTTGCTATGCCTCAGGTACCCAAGGCTCATTGCCTCCCCACGCCTCACGACACAGCAACAACGCCTTGGCGGACTTACGCCTACGTGGGATCCCTACACTGGCTTAGACCTGGCATCACCCAAATTTGTTGTTTTGTCCCTTTTTCCATAAATACAACCAAAATCAAAAGAAAACTCGTATACTCTCCAGAAAAACATCTCTCAAGTGTGTTCTAATCCAACCAAAACCAAACATAGAGATTAATTAGGGTTTTTCAAAACCCAAATTCAAATACTTGTAAGTTAGGTTAACTTCCTAACACCCAAACCGATATCCATACATCATAAACCAAGAATCCATACTCAGAGGAGACCACACTCATCTTATACAACTAGGGCTTATCTACTAACCCAATTTTCAACAAATCTAGGGTTAGACAGAATTCTAACTAAACCTAAATGGAACAAACTAATATCCATACAAAGCCCATACAAATCCATACAAACCTATAGTATCTTATACAAAACCATACAATCCATTCTTCTTGGTTTTCTTTCTTTTCTTCTTCTTCTTCTTCTTCTTCTTCTTCTTTTTCTCCCACTTCTACGTTTTTTTTTATCTCCCCAAAAATGAGAGACCAACTTGGTCTTATCTCATTTGATTTCGATTTCCTCATATTATAATTTAGTCCTCAAACTCCCTTCTATTTGCACTACAACTTATGCCATTTCTAAAATAGCATATCATCTTCTTATATTATGACTTTTGTGTCCCGTTTTGACAAATTACAAATTACAAATGCATTCTGCTTATTTCGGTTTCGCTTTTCACGTTTGAATTTTAAATTACAAAAACTAAATTAGTACTACAAATACCCTAAACATGCTAAAATGATTAGGGTGTATTTCTAGTATTATGTATATTTCAGTTACTAATCAACATTGATTTTTCCTTTATTTTGTTGAGAGGATTTCTCGATGCCCAGAAGTCCATTTTGGGTTGTCAGAATGTTTGATAAATTCAATCATAATCATATGATGATTTGCTTGTAGTTTTTTTGACATGTTTTTTTCCTTATGTGGAAACTCAATTGTAGGAAGGACAAAATGTTCAATGCTATGACTAAAGGTGAACAAGATTACATGCTTGTTACAGAAACTGTGTTTTTTCAAATGTGGTATATTTTTATGTTTATTTTTTTGATGAATAAACAGGTAGAATATATTAAGAACAAAAAGAATACAACCAAAGCCTCCCTAAAGTACACTGGAAGTATACTACGCGACCAGAAAAGACAGTGCTGCAACCAAAAAGACCAATGTACCCCAAATAATCATTTACACCCCATCCAAGTTTAAAAAATCCAAGAATAATCTTCCCATTCCAACTGTACACATTGGACCACAACCATAAATAAATTACAACATTAATTAGAAATCACAACATGAAACTCCAAATTCCACCACAAAAAAATAAATAAAAAAAAAAACAAAAAACACCAAACCACAAACAAACAACTACTTCAACAAGAATCATAGCCGGCTACGATAAGAAGAAACCTGATTAAAGAAACAGAAGTAACAACAAAAACCAAATATGTTGATAAAGAATCCAAGCACGCGTCTTCAACAGCGGAGCGGAGAGAAGAGAAACAGGAAAATGAATAAAACCCTAACCAGGAGACTACTATCGGGGGGTTTATAAAGGGCAATTGTTGTTGTCCATGACAACGCCATTTGACAATTTTTAAGGGCAATTGTCGTTGTTATGGTCAGCGGCTTTTGGGAGTTTTATGAATTCCAAGACAGTGGCATTACAAGCTATTTTGGTAATTATTTTGACTTCAAAACTAATTTAATAAATCTTTTTTTCAAACAAATTATTTATGTCTAAAACTCATAAATTGAACCATCATCTATAGTAAAAGAGATCCTTTAGAGCAATCATCATATCAAACCCAACATTTTGAAGAAAAAAAATATTTAAAAAAAAAATAAAAAGGCTTCAAACAACCTAAGATAATTCTAAGTGATGCAGACGACATATAAATGCAAAATAAAAGAAAATCCAAATTAGATCTTGGTAAGTAAGGGAAACTTGATGTACAAGCAGTGGAACAATTATTAGACGAGAGACCAAAGTAATTTCCTTAAAAACCATCACAATATCATTCGATTTATCCATAAAAAATGGCAGATCAACGTAGAAAAAAATAATCAGTACATGACAGCACTCGTTATAACTAGGTGAAAATGTCGAAATCAAGAGTCCAAAAATAGCAATAAAAATATATCCATATATCAAAATAAATGAAACAGACACTCCTTAATTTCACCCTTCTTGTATAAATCGAAACCAAGACGCAAAACCCCTGAAAATCCCATAGCTGTTATTGCCAGACCCATACAAGAAGGACATCGCAAGCAAATATCTCAAACAGGTAAGGGACACCCATAAATTCCATTTGAATCACTAAACACCAACATAAACAAACAACACCAACCCAGAAACGAGATCAACGACTAATATAAAATCAGAATAAAAAGCAAAAAACAAATCAAAAACCTGTTAAAAGAGACGTAACGAGAGGAAAATAAACATACCAGGAGCAATCTTGAGAAGAGACAAAGGAGGAGGGCAGACACAGATGCAAGAAGCACCAGAGAAGGAGACCTTATCTCCTGACGTCATAGCCTTCTTAAGCCGCCAATCCCATGTCGGTCCAGACACACCAAGCCGATACCCCTCCTTGCCTTCTGCATCAAGACTCTGTTAGGTGATCTTGAGCTTTCTCAATCTCAAAAGCTAGCTCATGAGATGAGGTTTTTCCTCACACTTATAAACTCATCACCAACCTTCCACAAACTGGATGTGGATAATCCAATAATCTCCCTCTACACATCTGCCTTGGGTTCGAGGAGCGACAACCCAGTTTCTTTTGATAGACCGAGACTTGTTGATAACTTGGGCTGTAATACTAGTGTGTTAGGTGATCTTGGGCCTTCTCAATCCCAAAAATTAGCTTATGAGATGAGGTTTTTCCCCACACTTATAAACTCATCACCAATTCCTTCCACATTAGTTATGAGATGAGGAATAAACTCATCACCACACTTATAAACTCATCACCAATCCCTTCCACAACTGATGTGGAATAACACAACAGACTCTAACTCTTTTGTTCTAGATTTTCCTCTCCCCTTCTCAAGCAACAAAGTATAATGTTTTCCTCTCCTTTCTACACGCAGACTGCCATCTCTAAGGAACCATGGCTTCACCTTGCATCCCTGGCTCAATAGACCCTAGTAGAATCAATCCCATAGGTCAATGGCCTAGTCAGTCTACAGGCCCAAAACTGAAACCTACAAAGGCTCAATCTCCGGACCCAATCATCTTCATTTACAAGCCAGGCCCAAACATACTTCCTCGCCAAGTGGGATATAATGCCCGGTACACCTTTCTCGTCGACTACCATCTTTAAGAAGGCAGCTGGCTAACCTCTCTTAGCTTAAACAAATAACCACCAATGAGTCACACACGTAACCTTCCTGATGGCGGTCAAACGCAGAAGATAAGGGCAGTTTGGCTATATAAAGGGAAGAATATGTCATAAAACGCGAACAAAGTTGATGAGTCTAAAAACTCATTAAGTTTTTAATCCATTTTTATGAGTATATTATGAGATAAATGTTGATTTGTTTGGTAAAAGGATAATTAACTCAAATTTCACTAGAAAATATTAAACTCCAAATCTTAGTAAAATCGAAGAAACTAGCCGCAAAGAGACTGAGGTCACAACTTAAAAATTTAAGTCGCGACAGAAGCTCATTTGTTACTTATTCCAGTCAATGACATCACCAAATTCGCTGGAAGAAGAAAGAGAAAATCGAACAAGTGAAGGCCGTGATTCTGGAAGAAGGAGGTTGCAACAAAGAAAACGTGGTCGTAGACTAAAGGAAATAATCAAGGAATTCATGTCGCGACATCACTTTGATGTCGCTGACGCCAAAAAAGTGATATGAATGATGTCGCTACACCACTCGAGGTCGCGACAAGGATCCATCTATGAACCAGTTAAGATCCTGCAAAAGAAAGAGGCTGCAACTAGTTTTCAAATGCAGGTCATTTCCATGTTGCGACATAAAGACAGGAAGATCTAAAGTGCAACCAAAATAGAGAGGTCGGAAAGGAGGTCGCAACTGAGCTACATAGAAGCACTTGCCAAGAACTCAACTTTTACCTTTTACGAATCAAGGATCAGAAATGATGTCGCGACTGATCATTAAGGTCACGACTGAAGTATGAATATGTGAAGAATTGAGGTCATACACCACCTTGAAGTCGCTAATTGGAAAATAGTGGAAGGAGGAAATTGTTGCAACGGAGAACCGAGGTTAACGTGAAGGCAAGAAATGGAAGGAAAGAGGTCATTTACATCACCATGAGAGGTCAAAGCAGACAAAATTGAAACATATGAAGGCAAGAAGATCAATTTCCAAATAGTATCATACCAAGAAATCAAAGTCACAAATATGTAGAAGTCATATTAAAACAAAGTGTCTGGGAACCTAAAACCGATGCCCAACCTCGGCCGGAAGAATAGAGAAGACAATGATGTCGCGACATGTAACCTCAGGTCGTGACATCAACATCGAAGGAATGACTGAGAGAATGAGGTCATAATTTCACAAACAATGTCACGACCATCGATGAAAGCGCGCTGGTATGACAACCGGTTAAACTAGCAAAGAGTTTAAATTACCACAAGCAATCAAGAGAATCCATGTCGCATCAACTTGAGGTCGCGATACATTGTGATGTTGAGTCGGGCTTTTTCTTTGAGTTCCACCTGAGCATTTGTGTGATTCGACCCAAATTCTTTTTATAAAGATAAATAGATAGTTTAGAAGAGTAAAGTTTTTTCCGTCTTCACACTTAAAAGGGGGAAAAGAGAAGAGGAACTTATATATCGTAGTAGATTTTCTTTATTTTCTTATTTTTTTAGTTTCATTTTCTGTTTGAATCTGAGCGGAGTGCGGAGCGAGTGAAATTTGGATTATAATTCTATTATTTTTTCTTAAGTAATGCACTTTGAAGAATTTATGAAATCTAGACAAATTTAAATTCATTTCTTCTCGGTTTATTTGCAATTCTACGATGGTTGTAAGTGATGATTGCTCCATTTCTTAATTTGCAATGCGATAAGCAGGCCTTGACTCTCTTGGATTGATTTACATTTAGTTACAGTCTTTCACACTTTTAATGATGTAGAAATTAATTTGGAGTTCGGTTCTTACTTAATGGGGTGTCGTTTTGAATGGATAAGCTCCCAATAGTAGTACCTAATACTAAAGAAGTTGAGGAATGTATCTTACTTTCGATATCGAGGATGCCTACCGTGACACGAGACGGAGATTCTGAGAGGCGAAACTTGCAGGTATGTTCGGCTACCATTGTGGCTCTTTGAGCTCACGAGTTCATTTTGATAAATCCCCGATCGCTCACAGTGAAGTTGGAGGGGTGTATTTAACAATATAAATAATCAGAGAGTTCACCTTAATCTAAAGGTAAGTTCCAATCCCCATGTTAGCTTAGATCTAATCAAGGGAATGGGATAAGCCCATAGATTTGAAGGTTGAGCTACCAATTAAGTGGTAGGAACTTTACAAAAATCCTGAGAAGGAAAAGCAAAAGTTCTGTTTGTCAACGAGAGTGGGTGTGAAATGAAAAATACCCAGATCTTGCAAGAAGGAAATTTGAATCTGGTAAATTTGGTTTGATCTTGTCTTCGAGAGAAGCGAGGATAGCCTAATCGGTGAATATGGAGAAATCAATTCGAAACTAGTCTTGGACAATAACCATATCCATATATAGAACAAAAACATGTATGCTTCTTTGGAATTGGTTGTTTCATTGTATTTCCTTGATAGTTTTCATTTCTCTGATGTTGATTCAATCCATTCTTTTATTTACAATTTATTTTTATTCATTTTACTTTGTTTTTAGTTTTAGTTTGAATATATTCAATAGTATAGGATTTTTAATTTTGTTGTTTAGATAAAACCTTGACTTTGAGTTTGAGTCCAAATAGTATGGAGATTTTAGTAGTTGGGATGGATTGATCTTTAGTCGTATCAATCTCTTGTGGGAATGATACAGGGACTTACATTCAGATTTTACTACTTGTATGACCTGTGCACTTGCAGTGTCATAGACTGAACCCTTATTTTTAAATCATGAACATTAAGAGAAAACTATTTTATCAAGCAAAATTATCCAAAATAACATGGATACAAGAGAAGTGTAAGGCTCTTGTAATTATGTTAATTTGAGGGGTTTTAGTCTATATGGAAAAAGGCAAACAAAAGCACCACCCTTCCCTTCCGTTTGGGAAGAGAATCGCCTACTTCCCATGTAAAGAGGACAACGACCCTCCTCCATAAAGAAAGAGAGTACACATTAGAAAGGTAAGACACTCTTGATTGAAAATATGGATTGATTTCTCTCTACAGATTGAGTCGACTTTGGCATTGGAGAGGCGACCAGGCCCTGCCAATGAATTTCTCTTGTTTATTTGCGAATTTTATCTTTGTGAGTTGATGCTCCAACGATCAATGATTCAGAAAATTTAGGAGACTACAATTGGCGCCGTCTGTGGGAACGACCAAGCAAAAAAGCTCATCGACTATTCGCGAGGGCTTAATTGCATCCGCTTTCAAGTGATCGCCTATCCCATGAAGCTTTGGTAGTTCCGGATCAACCCACCGGACTGTCGGACTCTATCATCATGACTAGTAACCCAATGAATCAGTCCCTTGAGGATCAGTTCATTTGTTAGCGCTAGGATATGGAGGCGAAGCTAGAAGAGCAGGCCAGATAGATGGTCGAACTGTAGAGCCGTGTTGATCATCTGTAGTAGGAAAACAACTGCCTGCGAACTCGCCTAGAGGGTGAATGGGTCGAAAATGTACGAGGGAGTGGCCACCCAGTACCCTTAGTCAAATAAAATAAAGGCAAGGAGCCTATTCGGTCGGAAGGCAGTGGCTGGATGAGTTATCTTGGCAGCTCCACTTCCCGGTCGCTACCCCGAGAATAATGTGGAAGCGAGTCGAAATAGGCCCTGTGGCGTTCTAGCCGTTGGATTAGCGGCATGTCGTTGGGTGCGGAGAGAATTCGTGAAGAAGGCGACCAGCGGAATGCGCCCCTGGCTGTATACAACGTGGCGGAGGTTCGGCACCACCACTTAGTTCGGGTGTCGGCCTTCGGGGCACGGAGTCCTGTTGTACCCAGGTACTGTTTGTCAGGGACACAGGGACATCTTTGTGTCCATTAGGGCGACATATCTCTGAGTTATGAGGCACCCCATGGGTTTGTACCACCGTTCGCCATGTATAATGGCTCCTTTGACTTGTACGACCACATGATGCACTTTAACTAGGCGATGATTCTCAGCGCAGGGAATGATCGTCTTTTGTGCAAGGTATTCGACCCGACTGAAAGGACCGCTCTGGCTTTGGTTCCGCAAACTCGGGAGGATCCATAAACTCCGTTCGGTGGTTGTGGAGTTTGTAACCTATATCCAATGCCCATGCTCGGTCGGCAAAAAAACATCGACTCCTCTGCATAAATCTTCCTTAAAGCGGGAGGATGAGTCTATCCGGGATTTCACCAGGAGATTCGGACGGAGTTGTCAATGAATCGATACGCGCGCACTCCCGGCATGGACGCGGTCGCAGAACTTTCCGAAAAACTTTGGACCGACTACCTCTTTCTTCGATTCTTTGTCCCTTGCTTTGGACCCGCCACTAACAATGGAAGAACTGTATAGATGAGCGGACATGTACTCTACGTTGGAAGACAATATTCGGGCGGCCTCCCAAACGGTGATGATTCTGCTTCGGAACGATGGCGTCGGCTGAAGGGACAGCCGGAGCAAAGGGGAACCGGACTAAGGACCGAGAGAAGCGCTCACGGGAACTGTCGAGAAAGGAAGGGAACCTCCCAGTTTACCACGTGAACATCCTGATAGACTCCTCCCCCTTATCGAAATCACCACAACTTTATGCGGCCTCCACGGTCGGTCGGATCAGGAACGCGCGTCGATCTACGAGTGTGATTAACATAGGGACCATAGACATGAAACTAACAGATGCCGGGCTCTGGAGTTCCTAGTGGAAAAACTAATCCGAGGCTAGTCACCTCGGAGGATATATCAGGGTTCACCTCGTCAGGAATGAGAGCGCGCAGATGGTTGAAGAATGGCGGCCCGGATTCGAGCTCCCGTCCAGGAGCCCCGACCCACCATCAATTACATATTGGAGCCCGACCGGCGACTAGTATCGATCCGGTTATCGGGAGAAAAAGCTACTACTAGCGGCCATAGTTGAGCAGGGTGAACACCGTCGGTGCCGGATAACATGGCTGTCTGATAGGTTGCTGGCCCATATCCTTTCCTCCCCCATTAACCGTCCGAGGTTTATCACTTACACCACGATGCACTTGTCCTTACTTTATGCATTAACAATTTTGATGTACCGCAGAGTGCTTGGCGTGACCTGGCGGCGCCGGCCCGACTTGTTGCACCTTCCGGTCTTGAGATAGATCGCAGTCTTAGCAATAAACTCACTTCGGTGCGAAATTTTTAAGTTTAATCGGCGACTCGCTAACATCGGTGATCGCTCTCCCCATCAAGGCGGGGCTGGTTACTTAACAAGTTGTATTCTCAGTGGTTGAAGACTTGGGGCCATACAATGCTATCGTTGGTTAAGCACGGTGCTCGTATGAAGCGGTGTCTCGACTACCATCGGCAGTCCCGATTTACCTAACTAGTGCGGACAGTTGACCTTTTGAGCGACCGGTTAAGCGGCTCGCCAATGCTTGCTCCCGATTGTCGGTACAAGAGCGCGAGAAAGGCGAAAGCTCTAACAACCTGGCCACCGAATCACAGTCCCTAGAATAGCAATCACAGTTCATTGCCCGGGTAGGAAAGGAAGACAGGGAACAATTAGCTATGGATCCCCTGGAACCAATACTCCTAGGCGGGTCGGATAAGCACACTTATGTCAGCTCCCTCACATCCGAAGAGGAAAAAACATTCTGGCCAGTTTTCTTGAGTAACATTGACATATTAAAACTAGACCCACTTGGACATGACCGACATTAATGCATTCACCTTCTCATCATTTGAGATGTCATCTGATGTGAGACAATCAGACCAAAATCTGGTTCCATCGAATCACCATCAGATTATTCAAGCTGAGGTAGATAACCTTTTGGACACATGGTTCATCAGGGAAGTCAAATACCCGGAATGGCTGGCTAATGTGGTGGTGGTACCAAAGAAAGGTGGTAAGTGGAGAGTATGCGTAGATTATACCGATCTCAATGACGCTTGCCCTAAAGATAACTTCCCATTACCCCGCATAGACAAGATTGTCAACGTGTCATCTGGGCATGGTATGCTATCATTCCTAGATGCCTTCTCAGGTTACCATCAGATTCCCATGTACCCACCCGACGTGGAGAAGACAACCTTTATCACCCCACACAGACTCTTTTGTTATAATGTAATGCCGTTTGGGTTAAAAATGCCGGGGCGACTTATCAGAGACTGGTAATCAAGATGTTTAGACCGTTGCTAGGGCGACTTATCGGAGGTTTATATTGACGATATGCTAGTAAAATCAAAGAACGCTCGGACCACACTACGCACCTGCAAGAAGCTTTCGATCTCGTCAAGGCATACGGTATGAAACTCAACCCCTTAAAGCGTGCCTTCGGGGTCAGTGTCGTCGGTTCTTGGGCTTCATGGTAACACAAAGAGGGATAGAAACAAACCCTACGCATCTTAAGGCCATCCTAGACTCACCGGCCGGCTCCTAGTTTCAGAAAAGGGGTACAACAGCTGACCGACTCGTTACCCGCCCTAGGGCGGTTCATTTCTCGGTTCACCGACTGCCTAAAGCCATTTTTCGCCACCGTTAGGGGGTCAACTGGGCTGGATGGAATGAAGAGTGTGATCAGCCTTGGTAGCAATCAAACCATACGAGAACCCCGGTACTCGCTAAGTCAGTGGTGAACACTCTTCATATATTTAGCGGTTTGGTCGCCGGAGTAAATTCGTCTGTTCAAAAGATTTAGCGAGATAGAAGCTAGAGACCGGTGTTCTTGATCGACGAAGTCTTAATGAAGCGAAGCGAATCTGACCACTTTGGTGAGGCCGCTTTAGCTCATGGGATGGCGACGAGAAGCTTAGTCCATGCTTTCAAGCACACACCCCATTGTGGTGCTAACCAACCTTCCCCTTCAAAGCACTATACACGGCTTGGCTGCTCCAAGGGAGAATGGCGGGTGGGCGATCAAACTAAGTGAATACGGTATCTTGTATAAGCCAAGGTTAGCTAAGAAGGGGCAGATCCTGGCCGACTTCCTAGCATAAATCCCCGAGCCTGAAACAAGCTCTGCCAATTCAAATTGGTGGATTCTCAATGTCGATAGGACATCTCGGCAAACAGAGGTTGACATTAGCATGCAACTATAGTCCCCTGTTGAGGACAAGATTGGGCAAAGCTATCGGTTAGAGCTTCGCGCCTCGAGCAATGAATCGAGGAATATGAAAACCATCTGTTTGGTATTGAATAGCAGGTTGCATTGTCGACCGACAAACATAGATTGAGTGATTCTAGTTAGTGGTGGAAGCGGTGGCGTAGAATATGAATCGGGGGGATCCCACGAATGTGAGGAAGTATGTGGCTGCGGTTAAGCAACTTAATTTGGTTTTAACGTAGAAGCTCCGAACATGTTCTAGGGACTCTAATGAAAAAGTAGAAGCCTTAGCCGCTGTAGCCGCATCTCTACTTATAACAGAAACAATATTTCTGCCTATATATTACCAGTCGGATTCCTCGATATGCTTATTTGGGGTAAGCCGGGTGGTAAACCTCCCTTCTTGGATGAACCCATAGCTACAGTACATCAATCCGTGAGACTCCATTGAGAAGGAGAAGGCTCATGAGTCCCGAGTTCGATGCCTTCGTTGCACCATGTCGACGGGCGGCTATTCAAATGATCCTGACGGACTGTATGAAGTGACAGCTTCTCCGAACAAGGCCAGTATGTGTTGGCCGAATTACACGAAGGGATATGTGGCAATCATCCAGGCTACAGAACTCTAGCACACAGGGCCCACACTTAAGGGTATTATTGGCCAACTATGAAGTCTGATGTCGTCGATTACGTACGCAAATGTGACCGTTGTCAACGACAGACTCCCATTTTAAGATCACGGGCTCAAGATCTAATGTCTATCTCAAGCCCATGGCCCTTTGCTCAATGGGGCATTGACATAGTAGACCTCCACCACCCCCGACTTAGAAAAAGTGTTGCTAGTAACTTATTTGATTACTTGAGAGAAAATGGATGGCCGAGGCTTGCCATTAATCAAAGACAAAGGGTCCTTTCGATTTATACGGAAAAAAATCGTTTGGCTGTTTGGAATTCCCAGGACAATCATATCAAACAATGGGCCCCAATTTGATAGTTGGGTCTATCGAAACTTCTGTCAAGAATTGAAAATAAAGAACTTATACTCCACCCGGTATCTGGCTTAGCGGCAATGAGGCTTCAAACAAAACCTTGTTGACGACCTTAAAGAAACGATTAGACACATCTAAAGGAAAATGGGTAGACGAACTTCCCGGGGTCCTTTGGGCTTACAGAACGACCACCGGAAGACCAACCGATATATCTCCCTTCACACTTACCTATGGGATGGAAGCTATAATCCCTACGGAAATCAGTATGCCTATGCTCCGGACGGATATGCCCGAACAGTCGAATACAAAATACATAATCAAGGAATTAGACACGGTAGATGAATTGCGCGAAAGCGGCGGTAGTATGGATAGCATCCACCGCGTCGGTAGCTTGGAAATCTATACTCTGGCGTGTAAAACCCCAGGAGTATTCGGCTAGAAGCGGTCTTAAGGAAAGTCTTCGAAAATACAGCCGATCCAATGGCGGGAAAGTTTCAAAGCTATTGGGAAGGGCCATATTGTAACACCGCCAGAATCCGCTCTATGCTTATACAAGCGATTCCGAACACCAGACTTTAATGTGGAATGCTATGCACCTCAAAGGGTACTATTAATAAAAAGATGATTTATTTTCTAAACTTAATCTTCATCTCAAAATCTATTTTCAAGTTCGGGAAGATGTTCCCGTCCGCCCAAAGATGGCTACGCCTAACCCGCTCGTAATAAAGTCCTGATGGCGTTATTGCCCCCTGTCGACCCAAAGATGTATACGCCCAACCGGCCGTAATAAAGTCCAGGTGGTGTTATTGCCCTATCTTGCCTAGCATGGCTAATGCCCAGCTGGCTAGAATAAAGTCCGGGTGGCACTATTGCCCTGTCCAGCCCAACATGGCTAATGCCCAAATGGGCTCGTATCAGTTCGGGTGGCGCGATCGGGCTCTATCCGCCCAAGACGGCCACGCCCAACCGCCTAATAAAGTCCGATGACGCTTATTGCCCTTATCCGGCCCAAGCACGGCTAATGCCCGCTGGCCGAATAAAGTCCGGGCATATCCGACTCAAAGATAGTTGATGCCCATTTGGCTCGGACTAATGTTCGAGTAAGAAAGATGCCTACCAGATTCACTGGTTTACGCCCCATGGTACAAGAAGGCAACTAAGGAAGCTTAATATGCCAGGAGCAATTGCCAAACCTCGACTACACCCTACCACATTTTTAGTATCGAAAAATTACTTCAACAAAAGTAAACTACTTGGTTCAAAAGGAAGTGTTAAGAAAAATTGCAACATTCGTTAAGAATCCCGGTTACACTTTATAAAAATGTTGGGATACAAAATGGGGAAAAGAGGCAGTACACAGACGAGGAATTACAAATGTCTTCCTAACTCTCACTTGTGGATGCACCGGGATCCTCCCTCTCCTCGGCTACCCTAGATGGAGAATCAGGGTTATCACCTACTTTAGCCCCGACGGTTGAGGAGTGCTCGACCTCTTCGCTAACACCTGCCTTTGGAGCAATAAAAACTCTAACAGGAACAGCAATCGGGGGCATCAAGGGTTAACGAAAAATTATGGAGTTAATGGCTATGACGTGCCTGGCATCCCATTTGGAATCTTAGGCTTACTTCCACAAATATTGTGCACAAAGGCATAGCAGTTGTATCCGTAATTGAAGATGACTTCAAAGCCAGCATCATATTCCGCCTCCAAGGCCTTCTTCTCTTTAGCGACCTCTACGCGGAAAGCAGACAACTCATCTTTGCTAGCCCCAAGCTCTACAAGCAAGGAACTTGCTCATCTGCCAGGTGGCTGGCTTCCTCCTCCGCCGACTAACAAGCCTCTCCAAAGGTAGCCAAAACCTACTGAGCCACATCTAACTCAAACTCCACCTTCTGTCGGGCGTCTTCTGAAGCAGCTAGGGCACCATGGACCCGGGCTAGCTCAGATTCCATTTGTGCCCGGGCGCTTCCTGCCGCATCGATCTCAAGTCGGGCCATCGTCACTTCATAACGAGCGACATCTCTTTCTGCCTCAGCACGAGTTGCCTTCTCAACAGCTTCTCTAGCTTCCAACTCCAACCGCCTCAATTTTGACTCTGCCTCCATTAGGGAAGCACTCAGGGTCTTTAGCGGAGAAAATGCCTGATTTGGCGTAGAGCATGATCCTCTCCACGCCTCCCTCGGTCGGGTTCGAATTCGATCTTCGAAGGCCGTGGGATAACGACAATCGCTTGCGAAGAAACATATTAATGATATAACAATGATTAAGAAATAATACTAGAACGACAAAAAGCGCCTCCAAGCTTACCAATTTCGTCAATTGAGAAAAATTACGATTGCGAACCTGCATTCCATCCTCAATCATTTGTTGAAGATCTTCTTGAATAGTACCAGCGGGGACTGAGATATTATACTCTCGCCACGCCCCGACTGAATAGTTCTGAGCATCCGCGGCATCGTCGGATTACGGATCGTCTGGAAATGGTTGGTCGAAAGGTCGCCTCGGTGAAGGCCTCCAACGATCAACAATCTCCTGAGCACCCTCCTGCCCAGGAACTGTTTCCTCCTCCATAGAGGGATATGGGCCGCGTGGAGGAGATCTGAGGGCCGCAACAAGCGATCGGGAAGCGGTGGCTTCTTGCTAGGTCCGGGTGTGCCCAGCCTTACCTAACTAACCGGTGAAGCACTCGGAGAATGGACCACTGGAGGCGGCGGAGCAGGGAGATGCCTCTCTAGACTCCGCAGTGGTTCCCATGGGCGGCTGGTCGTTCAGGAGCCATCTAGGGCGAACCCGAGATGATAATGGCTTGCACCTTAGAACCCCCATCCGGGCAAGGTTGACCCATTCCTCCGACCACTTCGGGGATGGCATGAGCCTCTTGCTTAAGGATAGCAACTCTTTTCCGCTTCCGAGCAGCAAAATTGTGAACCAAGCCGGACATATCGTCCTCTTCCTCTTCTTCTTCTTCCCTGTCCGAGGAGCGGCGGGATATTGGAGGGACCCGTAGAATGAAGTCCTCTGCCCCTGCTCCAACAACTTTCTGTCGCCTCCCCTTCTTTTTCTTCGATGCTTAGGGGGCAAGACGAGAGTCCTTTATTGCCAAGGGAGGACGCTCCAAACGACCACCCCCTTTGACCTACCTGGACACCTGGGGGGTAGGACTGGAATCCTCGCTAGTAGAGGAAGGTTGAGCGGGTTGAGTGCTGATCACCAATTCCCGGCCCGTCGCCTCGCTCTCCACCTCCCTAGCTGGGGAAGAGCCACCCGGGATTAAGCTCAGAAGGTTCGTAGCCACAAAGTGCTCACCTTCCACAACCTCTGAGGGTAGAGGACATGGGATGATTGGGACGCTGTAAGGAGACGGGTGGAGCTTAAATCATGCAAATTCTTCACGGTTAGGAGGACTTCATGATGCCACTCCTGCTCGGCAATCTTCAACGACCCTCTGATTTTTAAGCAAAGCGGCCCTCCACGAAATGCACCGGTTGCCCCTTCGATTCTTTCTGTACCGATAACCCACAATAATGACACCCTTGTCCATGTGAATAGGCGTCTGAAATATACATCGGTAGGCAAGCTGCGATTGCCCTTACACCTGGAAAAGACATCGCTTAGTTAACATCAAACGGAAGGTCGGGGAACCCGGGGTCTCATCCCAAGGTCCCCTGACTAGGATCACCCCCTTTGCCTCACTCTTGGGCGAGTCAGGAAGTCCTGTAACGAATTGCAACCAGGGGCTCTGGGCCGACATAGACATCCGACCACCTTGCGCCACCCTCAGTATAAGAAAACAAGCTTCTACTGCAAGAAAGATCAAAATTTGGTAAGAAGGTTTAGTACACAACATCCAACAAAGATTCGAATGACGTTTGGGTGAACAAGGGCTGCTGGCGCTCTGGTAAAGTCTTAAAGATACTTTACGGAGGCACGACGCGAGCAAGAAGCAGACGCCAATTACTCAGTGAAAACACCACGTTGTCCTCTCTCTTGACGACGTATTTGGTAGGACCATTCGATAGCATGTCGTCAATGTCATCGGGAATTTCATAGTAGGCCCTCAACTCCTCCATGGATAAGGAAGAGATGATACTGCTTGTAGAAGGCATCCCTCGGGTAGGCCCTTTCTTGCGACCCGCCTGGCTAGTGGAAGTCTCTTCTTGACCTCTCACCATTCTACAAACAGACAGACAAAAAAAAAAAAAAAAAAAAAGGGAAAGAGCAATCAGCCCGAAGCCATTATACCACACTGGTAAAAGGAAAAACCACTTGCAAACCCACTATGCCTAGGCGGAAGTCGTCCAGTCCTAGTAAGCCCTAAGAATGACCCCCCTTACGCTATCCCGGCGCCAAAAACGTGCTAGTATTCAGAAATCCCGGTGGAGCCGGGGGTGAAGCAATGTTTTACTGTAAAGCAGAAACCAAAACAAGCGCACGGAAAGAGCGGTTCATGAAAGCACGGCGTTGCACGGGAAGTAATCCACGAACCAATCTCAACAATAAGGAAACAAGATAACCTAGAAGAAACAAGTACAGGAAGGGGTGAAATCAAATGATGGCTCCCTATATGTTAAGCGTTTAGAGCCTGCTGCCACATTTAATGCAATGATGACTCATTGCCTCCACGTCCAATTTGAATCATGGCGACGCTTCGGCTATTAGGGCACAGTGAACGAACATGGGCTAGGATCTTGGGCCTTTATGTCAACCTAACAGCCACGTTCGCACCGGCCAACCATATTCTAAACCAGTCCATTTCAAAGAATGGCCAACTATATCACTTCCAGACCAACTCGTTTCGAAGCATATCAAATACCATAAGTCCTTGTCACTAGATGGGAATTAGGAAGCATGAGAACAATGAGTATATGAATCTTGTGGGTTTATTTCAGAAAATGTAAATTTATTATTCACACCAAAAGGTGTTCCATGGCTACATAACAACATTTAAAAGTGATCATAGTATCCGAAACGAATCTAGAGGCCACAAAAAAAGGAGAGCGAGGAGAAAGGAAGGTGGCAAGGAACACAGAGATCCCCCGTTGATTCAAAAGGTGGAAAGGAACATAAAAAACCCCGTAGATTTAGGAAGGGCTGTTCTTGGTTGCAGAGGATTCCATTCAAGTTCACGCATCCAGAAAGCAGGCCACGTAACTCAGGAATATCCCTCTCAACGCAAACATTTCCGATTCCGCTCAAACCTTGCAAACTTTGGCCTGCTCCATGCTTGACAGTCATGATTAACTCTCTTCATACGCCTCGTCCATGCAGCAATCACAGAAGTCTGACTCCAGGCAACCCCTCACCAAACCACCCTACTGTAAAACCAGCACTAACCATTGGCAGAAAAGAATTCCTCCTCATGCAAACCTTTTATAGAGATCTCCAGCCTCGAAGGAATCCCCAAACAACTGCATCAAATGCAACATTAAAAAACTAGTAAATTCCCTGGTAATGTGCACATCGGAACACCCCTGCATTAACGCTTCATCAATCCCCACACCAAGTAAGTCTCAAATATTCTCTTTTCTCGTCAATCCCCACATCAAACATGTCCTAAGAATTCTCTTGTGGGTACCATGGGCTTTGGCGGATCCTCGATAAGGACCAATGAGACTCCATCCCATGGGTGTGGCCTAGTGGGTCTACAAGCCCTTGAAACCTATAGAGTCCCAATTTCCAAACCCAATCATCTTCATTTACAAGCCGGGCCCAAACATACTTCCTCAGTCAGGCGGGAGATATAATGTCTGGGTGCAATCTTTCTTGGCCGGCTACCATCTTTAAAAAGGCAGCCGACTGACCTCCCTTAACTTAAACAAATAACCACCCACAAGTCACGCACGTAACCTTCACGATGGCGGTCAAACGCGGAAGATAAGGACGGTTTGGCTATCGAAGGAGTAGTTTAATATAAAGAAACGGAGTCATAAAGCGCGAACAGCGCCACCTTCCCCTTAAGTTTCGGAGAGGGAATCGCGCCCCATGTAAGCGAACAACGGTCCTCCACTTAGAAATAAAGAGGGGGTATTTTCGTAGAAGGTAAGACACTCTTGATTGAAAATACGGATTGATTTCTCTCTCTAGAGTTTAAGATCTGACTTTGGCATTGGAGAGGCGACGGGCGCACCACCGCCATTCTCTTGTTTATTTTGTAGGTACATGTTGGCAAGTTGATGCTCCAATGATCTAGTGACTCAAAATTCCAGGAGGCTTCTGATCTCTACCCGGAAAAAAAACCCCCCCCAAAGAACTGGTTCGACCCAATTGGTCATCTCTCATCTCCTTCCTCTTGTCTCTCACTAGGTGCCTCCCAAGAAAAGGATGCCCTTCTCAATACGTTCCCCTTTTCTTTTATATCTTGTTCACTTTTTTATCCTAGGAATAAGGATCTTCTCATCTTCCACATATCTCTATTAGATGAGTCCAAAAAAATTAAAATACTAAAAATAATAAAAATAAAAAGACACATTAAAAAAAGGTTCTACACTCCTCTTTTCCCCTTAATTTTCTTGTCGGCATTTTTTTTCCTTGGTCTTCTTTGACACGAAATTATATATTAACTGATTTAAAAATAAAAGAAAAAAAGCATAATATTAGAGAACTTTTCTCATCTTTTGCATGGGAACAACACAGCCATTTTGTTTATGTTTAGATATTTATTGTTTTATGTGATATTTCGATGTTTTATTGAATATTAAAAATCAACATGATTTCTTTACATTGAAAAATATAATCAAAATGAATTTATTACATTGATATAGTTCATTTGCATATTAATCAGTATTAGCAAGTTATTTTTTACTCAATATAAAAAGTACACTTTGTTTTAATTAATTAAAATAAAATATTACGTTTTTCCTATTTAACTAAAAGTAATTACCTATTAACATTGACCGACAAAAGTAAAATGAATTTATTATTAATAAACTTATTTTAATTATACTAGCTAATATCAAAATAGATTTTATTGAATAAAAAATAGTGATCTTTATATTTTTTGTTGAATATAAGAAAAAAATCGAATCATAAATATATTAACTAACATAATTAGCCAATAAGATTTATCTTAAGTGGTTTAGAACTCAAACGTGTTAGATTAATTTATTAATTATGGACTAAGAATAATCATATTATAATTTTAATTGTATAATTGTGCATGTTAATTGTGAGTAATTTAAGAGATTGTTTAATATTAACTAGCTATGAGTCCATGGTTCTATCTTTTTCCTTGCTTTGATAAGCCCATTGGATCAAAACTCAATTGTTCTCTTATGCTCTATATATATTAATAAATAGAGTACTAGAATTTTATAAGGGTTTGATAGAACACACTTTGAGGAGAAGGAAAGAACCATCTTCAACCCTATCTTTTCTTTGATGTAATCTGCTGATTTTGAAGACCCAATGGCACGACCAAAATTGGGATTCATGTCAGGTATGTTTTTTACACACTATGAATTGATATGCTTATTTTCAATAAAGTTATTATTTTATAATGTATTTTATTAGATCTTTAATCGTTGATCAATTGTTTTTGGGCTCAAGCGCTAAATCTTGTTTTGCAAAATAATTTTAACAAAATAAAACCATATTTGCTTTATAATTGTATGATAGTGATTGCACTTTTGAGGAGTGAAAAATAAATCCACACTTTCTAGTCTCTTTTTATTTATTTTTTCCATAGCAAACTCAATTTTGGAAGTTTTCAAAAAACATCAATGCGTTTTCGTGTTTTTCAAATGTTTATAAGCTGTTTTGTAGTAAGCAGCATACCATCCTTTGTTCCTCAAGCTCTTAATGGCCGGAAATAGTTTTTTAATAAAAATTGATTTTTACCCAATTTGAAATTTTGCACATCAATTTTTTTATATATACTGCTTTGCAAATTTATGTTAATCTTATTTGGCAGTTATTTATAGTATCATATTGTGAATAAGATTAGTATGAACCCAGGTAGAGTGAGAAATATTGAATGCTTAAGAACTTACCTCTCATGAGTCTAAGCATGTCGAATATTTTCTGGAATTGATGTTGCAACTGTAATTTCTCCCGTCTTGCGCATCAGTTTCGCTAAGATCTATATGGATAGTGAAGTTGTCCTATAGATGACTTTATTATGTTGTAGGATGCTTAGTTTGGTAAGAGATTTCACTAAAGCGTCATGAGCATACAATTTTACTACCACATTGGTGGGAAATTAGCGCATTTAGTTATGATAGTTGGTGAATTGCTCTTCTGTGATATAGATATTCTAGTTCTCATTCATGTTAAGAATACTTTGTGGGTCATTTGACAAAGCCCAGAAGAATGGAGCAAATTTCATGTCTTTGTTTTAAAAGTTGTTAGATTGCAACGTAGTACATGAATTTTTGGAATTCTTGGGATGTGGCGTACATACTCGATCATGAAATTTGATATCAATACCTATTTTGGATAGCCTTGGATATAGTTTTCTTTACGGATCTAGAAAAGTTAAATTATCATAGAGATTCACTATTGATTGGCATTAGAGTACTTTGTGGGAATCTTTACAGATTAGAGTTATCTGATTTGCCTTTTGTTTCTACTACCCTTTCTGTTAATACTGTTAGTAGCACGAAACGTTTGAGATTGAATGAAAAGTCTTCTATTATTTGGCATAAGCGTCTGGGTCATATTTCCAAACAAAGAATAGAGAGATTAATTAAAGATGAGATTTCTCCGGATCTTGATTTCTTAGATTTTAATACTTGTGTAGATTGCATCAAGGGTAAATTGACTACCAAGATTAGGAATGTCAAGGCTGATAGATGCACCAAGTTGCTTAGGGTTATTCATACAGATATTTGTGGGCCATTCACTCCTCCTTCTATGGGTGGCCACAAGTATTTCATCACGTTCATTGATGATTATTCCTGTTATGGTTTTGTCGAGCTCATTTGTGAGAATTCTAACTCTTTGGAGGCTTTCAAAGCTAAAGTTGAGCCCAAATAAAAGGGGAAGAAGATCAAAGGTTAATTCTCGCGATAGAAAGGTCAGAGATATATATGATTTAATGCATGCAACCCTGTAATTATCGCAAAGTACCTTCAAGAATGTGGCATTGACGTCAAAGATACAATGATTAAGCAATTTCAATGTAATGAGATTTGTGAGAGAGGAATTGCACACTTTGATATGGTGCGATGTATGCTGCAGGGTGAAGCTTGGAAAGCGCAACTTATATATTTAGACCAAAAATTAATACAAGTAAGTCTGTTCCTAAGACTCCATAGAGCTGTGATTATGAAGAAGCCTAGTCTTCGTCACTTCCATGTTTAAGGTTGCAAGGTGGAAGTGAGACCGTACAACCACATAATCGAAACTTAATCCAAACCATTAGTGGGTACTTCGTAGTTGTGTGTGGGACAGAGGTTTGAGGTTTTGTGCATCACACACCACCATAATGATTGAGTTAGATCAAGCTATCTATTTTGAGGATGATACTAGAACAAGCCAAGGGCTAAGAGAAATTGTGTTCAAAGAACACCTAGTTTTTATTCTTGTCTCTATTGCTTCCGCTCCAATCTCTAGCCCTATTGTTGACTAGCATCCAGTAGCCACTCCTGATAATGAACCAATTGAGGATGTAAATCTAGTATCTCCTAATGTAGATCTCGTAGCCCTAGATGTAGTCATGGATATACCCTTTAGGAGGTCAGAGAGGGCGCGTAGGCTCGCCATTTTAGATGACTACATTATCTACTTGTAAGAGCATAAGTATGATGTGGGTAATGTATCGGATCCAACTACCTACAAAGAAGCCATTGTTAGTGTTTAATCCAACTTCTGGATCAATACAATGAAAGATGAAATGACTTCCATGTCACAGAATAAAGTGTGGAGCTTGGTAGATTTTCCAGATGGTTGTAAACTATTAGATTTAAATGGGTGTTCGAAGACCCAAACGTGCCAAGGACCGGGTAGGAGAGATATAAGCGGTGCGGCTAAGAGGTTACAATCAACGAGAAGGTATTGGTTTTAAGGAAACCTTATCTCCTGTGTCCACTAAAGACTCTCTACGCATTATTATGGATATAGTGGCTCATTTTGATTTGGAGTTGCATTAGATGGATGTAAGGACAACTTTCTTGAATAGAGACTTAGTTGAGGATGTTTACATGTCTCAACCTATTGGCTTTGAGAAAGTTGGTAAAGAAAAACTTATGGTTTGTAAGCTCTATAAATCCATTTAAGGTTTAAAGTAGGAAGCCCACAGGAGAGTGGTATCTCAAGTTTGATGAAGTTGTCACCACCAATGGTTTTAAGGAGAACATTGTCAATCAATGCATATATATGAAGGTCGGTGGGAGAAAATACATAATCTTGGTTTTATATGTTGATGATATTTTGCTCCCAACCAATAATACTAACTTGTTGGTTGATATGAAGCATCTTGGGGAAGCATCTTATGTCTTGGGTATACAGATACTTCATAATAGACCTAGTAGCTTTATGAGATTGTTTCAATAGACGTATATTGAACGCATTCTAAAAAGGTTCAATATGCAATCATGTTCTTTTGGTAAGACACCAATTGTAAGGGTATTAAAATTTTTCAAGGTCGATGTCCTCAAAATGATATTCAGAGAGATCAGATGAAAGAAGCCCTTTATTCTTCAATTGTGGGCAGCCTGATGTATGCTCAAGTATGCACACGCCCTAATATTGCTTTTGTTGTCGCAATGTTGGGTAGGTACTTGAGTGATTCTAGTCAAAGCCACTAGAAAGCGGCTAAGAAAGTTTTAAGGTATCTTCAAGGTACCAAGGATCTCATGGTAACATATCAGCGTATAGACACTCTTGAGGTGGTTGGTTTTAGTGATTCCAATTATGCAGGCTGCGTGGATGATAAAAAGTCCACTTCTTGTTATATCTTTATGATGGCTAAAGGAGTTGTTTCATGGAAAAGTGTCAAGTAGACATGTACAGCTTCTTCTACTATGGAGGCCGAGTATGTGGTGTGTGATGAGGCTACTTGTCATGTAATATGGTTGTAGAACTTCATTTTAGCTTTGGAGGTTGTTCACTCCATTTCTAGACGCTGAGAGTGAAATTCTATTGTGTCTATTTCCTAGATATCTTTCTCTACAAGGAACACTAGGGCACTTCTTGTAAGCACATTGATAATGATTCTTTTTGTTAAAAAGAAAGTTGCAAAGTCCCTCATTTCAATTAAGCACACACCTATGATTAGCATGTTGGCAGACCCTCATTGTAAAGAACCTAGACTCTTTGTTTTAGTGGGAGTTTTTCCTTTTTATGTATTTTGTAAGAAAAGCTCATGTTTTTCCATTGTTACATGCACATTTTGACGTTTGTCATTATCTTAGGATTTTGTGTCATTTGGTACAGATGGATAATAATGATGTTTTTCTATTGAATCAATACTCTTATCAAATGTAGTAGCATAGATTAGTAACTTTGATTATGTCTTGTTGGTGTATTAATTGTATATGATTGGTTATGGCTAAGTAAGTATCTTGTGGAACTATTTGAGTTATGATTTTGATTAGTTGCGCCTGATTATGTACGATTTAGGCATAATTTTGGTGTGTTAATTGTATAAGATTGGTTATGACTATGTAAATCTATTATGAAAGCATTTGAGTTCTGATTATGCCATCGAGTGGGAGAATATTGAATTAAATTTATTAATCATGGA